>JAQISU010000075.1:6017500-6240000 GCA_029339505.1 Unio delphinus
GTTCTAACAATTTAAATTAGCCCTTCCCATGACAATATACAAGTATTTAAACATATGCAACATTACAAAAGGGATTAATAATAAAAACTGATTGGATGGATGGAGAGAGAGAGAGAGAGAGAGAGAGAGAGAGAGAGAGAGAGAGAGAGAGAGAGAGAGAGAGGGGGGGGGGTTAGGAGGGAAGGAGGGAGAGGGCCACAATCCGTAAATTTAGGCAAGCAGCTGGATGTGGCATTAAGATCAATTTTATCATCAACTCGTTTCGTTGCTAAGTATACTTGGAACAGAACATGAAGAAATGCATGATGGTTTTAATTACACCATATGAACAAAAAGGGGTGTCAGCAATTTCAAGACGGTAAACACGATAAAAAACAGTTTTAATGAGCTTACATTATATCGTAATCGGATAATATTTAGGGTTCAAGGACAAAAACTAGGGATTTAACCAGATACCATATTTGGACATGAACACTTTTTTCAAAGCACTCTCAGTCATACAACACTGAATATCATGTTCGAAATTGTTCCACGGGACCAATTCTAATTATTAACAGTAATAGTAGTAGTGTTGGTGTCAGTATTGCTATAATGTGTTGGTTGTGTTGTTTAAATTGTTGTTTATTGTTGTTAATTGTAAGGGGACGTGTTGTTATGCCCCCCCCCCCCCCCCCCCAATTGTGGTAGGCATTGTGGTTGGGGCGGGGAACTCTTAATATTTTATTTAAAGTATTACAGAAGTCTTTCCCAGGCTCGATTTTGGTTGGAAGTTAAAATAATGAAAGATAGATGTAAATCTCCCAGACCTCAGTCAGCAATGATGACGGTTAAAGGATCGAATATATTAAAAAGTAAAATTCAACGAATAACAAGTTAATAAGAATGTAATAGTGCTTCAAAGTTTGGAAGTACTCTTCTTCCGCTCAACCTTGTGATAGCTTATTAGATCACTTGAGATAGCTTTCCACCTGTCCTTGTATTCTACTTATCTGTGTATTCACTTCCTTCTCTGCTTCCTCTCAACTTTCTATTAATTCCTTCTCCTCCTAGACTTCTATACACTCTTCCTCCTTCTCTACTCACTCCTTCTCGACTCCTTTTCGTCCTCCTCCTCGACTCTCTCCTGACTACTTTGTCGACTGCGACTGCTCTGCCAGTCTCATTTCCGAACCCTTCTTAGCGAATAGGGACTAAACTGAACTATAAGTTTTGTCCCACCAAATACTGCCATTACGGAGCTTTGTCTTTCCTTAGAATTTCCTCTCTAAGTTGTACCGTCCAATTACGAGCTGCTTTCTCAGAGTAACTCTATATAGTTCTCGACAATCTTCCTAGGCGAGACTAATTTTTCACTTCTTGATAGTTACGCGTTGTAATTCCATCAAAATTGTTATCTCAACCTCTGTCTCGACTCCGATTGGGTGTCTCTGTGACCCGATCCAATCAAACTTAGTAGACCTTGTCCGTCTTGCTGTCTATCCACGTGGGGACGGATTTAGAACACGCGCGGTTTTCTCTGATCTTAGGACTAAGCTGTAACACAGGTGGGAAGTCAAGCGATCTAACGCCTGTGATGTGTCTTCCCATTGGTCTAGGTAACCTTGCATAAAAGATTAACTCTAGTCTGCGGCAATGTTGAGAGGTGATGAGCAAACGTGACACCAATGTTTTGTTGTCATTATTATTAACGAATAAGGCATCAACAACAATTGCTGCTATTATTACTATACTTGCTGCTTCTGCGGCAGAAACGATAATATAACTGCTAATATTATTAATACTAGTACTACTATTTCTACTAATACAGCTACGATTACTAATTCACTAAAGTGACATTAGACAGTACAATACATGTATTTCCTCATTAGCGGAGCATGAATTCACTGTATATCAAACACAATCTGTCTGTAAGTGCATGCCCCTAGATGCGGGAAGTGCAGTTGGCGAGATCCTATCAAATTCCATGGTGTGCGATCTCACCCACTCGTGCACAGCTAGCAAAGTCAAATTCTGGCCTGTGATAAAATAATATGTCTATTTTGACAAAAGAACAAAGAAACGTAAAGTAGATGCAAATTAAAGTGCGAGACATTAAGTATATGTAGATCTCTAAATTTTCAGACTTAATAAGCATTTCTCTCACATGTCACAAAATAAATGTTAGAACTATTTTGACACGACTTGTAAACCTTTCTGCCCTTTGTTGCGCAGTTTTGGCGATCAAACTCAATAGTGCAAAATCTCTCGTTCGTGAAGCCAATTTCACGGGGTTTACACGTTACCACGTATAGTCAGTCATCTGCTGATCAGCTAACGTTAAGATAACGTATCCTTTCAAAGTGACACATGAAATATTTAACAAGAGGCTGTAAAGTGGCATGACGTATTTAATTACATGCCCATTTGAACTTAAATTATTGATCTTGTACTCGATACTCATGCCCAGTGGACAGTTGCTTATCTGGAACCCAAATATTGTGATGGGCTTTCTGTGTTATATATGTTAAAATTGAGTAATGAAGTTTCAAAGTTGTTCAAATAATATGTATTAACTATTTGATGTGCTTCATTTAGCTGCACTATTCCAAGTAATTGTAAACGAAGTCATATGGACAATGTTCTTTTGCATACCAGGGCGCGGCGATGTGGAAGGAATTGCCCATTGAAATTACACACAGAGAGCCACAGTGGTCCCTTTTTAGGAATGCTCTTAAAACTCACCTTTTTCGACTGCAGGAACAAACTTAAAGACCTAATAATGTTTTGTATCTTATATGTTATCAGCGTGTTTTATGTTTTCCAATTTCATGGTTTTGTTTTTTGTTTTTCTGTAGTGTAGTGATATTATAGATGTTGTAAAGCGCTTAGAGCTTCTAAAGATTAGGCGCAATACAAAGTGCTTATTATTATTATTATTATTATTATTATTATTAGTAGTAGTAGTAGTAGTAGTAGTAGTAGCTGTAGTAGTAGTCAGTATAGTTGCGTAAAGGAAGACTGTATTGCGACAATAATTATAAAAGTAAAAAGAAACATACTTTGCAAATGTATTGTGTAACTGCTTCCAATCTCCAATACTCAGAATACATTAAGAAATGAAATGCGAGAATGTCTGTATGTATTTGCAATGACCGACTATCAGGCGTTGGTGGAATTTTTAGGAGTAGAATTGCTGACTGAGAGAAATAAAACGCTGTTATCACCAGTAGACGAATAATAGGTCAACTCGTACACTTATTAACATACAGATTCATACAGCTCAGGGATTTATGGGCGCCGTAGGCAAGCTATGGCCTTGGCGCCCTCGCATACCGAAAAAAAACAACAACACAATAACCAACATTCCTCTAATTTTGTGATCCTTTATGTCTGGCGACTTAAGCAACCGCCCATATGGTCGTATCGGCCCTTCACTCTGCGGTGTATCTTTCTACGATTATAGTGGTATGTAAATGTAAATATGAACTGCTTAGAAACCACATATTTATAAATCGATATATCGTAAATAAAAGGTGTATTTAAACGCAAGATCTGTGTAGATCGCGTATTCACTTCCAGCAAAACTAAAATACAAATTTAATTTACTTACTGTTGTGGAGACCTTATACTTGTGGTCCATGTCTCCAGATGCAGATTCTTAACTCAGACGACGCCGTGTCAATGTCCAAGTGAGTGATTTCTTAATGTAAAAGTAAAACTTTACTGTCCAATGGTGTGCACCACACGACGTCTTCCAGGTAGAAGCAGGTAACGGATTATGTTGTGGGAACATATTTAAACACTGACAGGTAAACTACATACATGTCTCATACGTTGGATAAAATCAGTCAACATTAAGGAGATGTAAATTTTGGGATATACATCCATATATACGCATATAAAAAAGTATATATGCTATTAAATATGAAGCTCATAACTGCGCCGATATGGAACCCGGTGAGGTATTGCGTTATTGTTGACATTTAAATGTCCGTCTGTATGTATGTCTGTTGTTGAAATCTATAAATTATTGAAAGTTAATAAAGTATTAATGTTGTCATGGTCCTAAACTTTACGGTTGTTATATGTAAGGACAGTAACTTTTATCTGCTATGGACACAGTATAAGTGCACACCTATCGATCATAACGACCGGCAACAATGCCAACGATATGGTGATTTGTTAAGAAAGATGTGCACCTGGAGAGAGCACCTGTTAAATTATGTTATATTGAAACCAGGATCTGAGGATTCTCACTGTGGATAATAATGAATTCCTTTGGGTTTGCCTGTAGAATGGATTGCCGTTTTGAAAGCAAGCTTCGTTCAATTAGCGATTTTGCCAAATATTTCGCCATGAGAAAGCGAGTACAAGTTTGAAAAGACTCATGGGACTTAATTGTTTTGTTTTCTGATATTGGTTTGTAAAAAATACGCATTGCACGGCGATTTCGCTTCAACGGATATCGCACAGTGGTATATGTCTGCTGAGAGATGCCCAAGTGGTATCACACTATATTCACAAAATTTGACTCGTTTCTGTTTAATGTAATTCGTTATTTATTCCGTGCTGAAGGTTAACGTTGATTACTGAAAGTCAGAGTGTAACAACCAACAAATTACATTTTGTGACTATGACGTTGTAGGTACGGAATAGCCGTATTGAAAGGACAGTTTCACAAAGAGAAAATTTTCAAATGACACTGTTCTTTTCTTTAATAGGTTTTTTTTCTTCTTCTCGTTTGGTTTATCGACATAACTGACAGTTTGATGGTGATGTGATATTTAGTAGGCCTTTCATCTGCGAGCCTTCAATTCAAGATAACGGAATAATATATCATTGATTTCTATTATATCGGATTATAATTTGTTTAACTTAACTTGAAAACCCGGCAATTGTACTTTGTTTACTAGGATCTGAATAAAATAATATACTACATATACTAGCTTATATATCGTGTCCAACTGCGAATCGCACAGACCCGGATCTGTTGGTGCAAATCTGGGTCTGTGCAGTTTGGTAGGAGTAATCAGTAGAACAAAAAACATTGACCCTGTTCTTCAAGAGCATTATATTAGGGCATATCAGGATCATTGATTGTTTGCAGTTTGACGCATCTTACAAGTTACTATATATGAAATAATATGCCGTAAATACTTGAGTAATATATATTATTTTACCTCATGGCCTGTGTTTTTAGAATCCTCGAATTTTAGCAGTTCAATTGTGTCGAATTTTTCTATGGGTACATTGCCAAAGGTAATTATTTTATGTTTGAAAAAGCAATGGCAAATCTCTTTTCCTAGAGAAAAAAATGTGTGTGCTTGATTTGGGCTTTTGTCGTAGCTTTACACCTTTTTCAGTGATATCGCTTCGATGTTTGCAGTGTGGCAGTTTATAGTGATGTCTACCACTTGGGCATCCCTCAGCAGACATATATCATCATGTTTCACCTAGTCATATTATCCTGACACCAGGCCGACCACTCCTAATACCGTTCTCTTAATTCTGAGCGCCAAGCGAAGTAGCTGCGAGTACTATTTTTATATACGTTTTTGGTATGACTCAAAAGATTTTATGCCATGATGCTTCAGCTGATCGGTTTTCGATAATAATTTATTTTTGACGATTTTTTGTCTGTTTATATAAACAATTGGCGTATTGAATGATATGTTAGCATTACCAGTGCTAAATATAAATGTTTTAACAGTTATTTTTTCAGTAGAATATAATTAAAGTATGCTTAGCTGTTTTTGTTTAGACATATCTTATGTTAGCAATGGTATCAAATTTGATGACAGATCACCTTCTTTGTACAAACATGAATGGTTGCCTGCATTGTTTTTATTCTTCACTTTTTATCGGTCAAATTTTGTTCCACAGTTTTTGAATCTTTCTTACTTTTAATAGCAGCAGTGATATTTTTACACAACATAAACTTTATAAAAGCCAAAATGCTTTCATTTAGTCAGCATGCGTACAGCGGTATGTTAGAAGTCATTTAAAATTTGCTTCAATAATTAGATGGGTTGTTTTGTTTACGTTAACATCAGGCTTTCTTGATACTGATCGGCATCAGTTATTCAAGCCTGAAAACCTTCATGACAATTGTAAAGGTCACCTCTACACTTTTTGAAAGCCAATCATATGCAAACACTCTAAACTGCGTTTTGAGATGTTGAGAAGAGTATTCCTTACAGGCGACACCAAAAACGGACTTCGCACGACAAACATAGGATTATACTAATTCGAAATATTTACTAGCTCTTCTGAAAACATTAAATGAATGCATTTAGGACTTTTGTGAAAACTGAAACATCATGAAATGTTCATCTCTGTTATTATGTTTAAAGAGCGAAGTAAAACGAAGGCAAAACGCAAAAAAAAAGAATTATATATATATATATATATATATATATATATATATATATATATATATATATATATATATATATATATAGAATATATGTATAGTATGTACGCTGTATCAATGATATACCACGAGATGTATAAATTTTTCATTAAAAGGAAACGAGGCTTGCCCGAGTTTCCTTTTAATGAAAAATTTATACAACGAGTGGTATATCAATGATACAGCGTACATACTATACATATATTTTATTTATATCACATACAAATACAAATATTTGCAAGTTGGAGTTACGATGTGCTCCTGATATATTGCCCGAGTAAATGACCTCCTCACAACCAAGTGGCTGTCTGCTACAAAATCTAGTTCTACGATTTTTCTTGTTATTCACAATCACATATTCAAATTGATAAGTTGATTGTTTTCTTTTTTATTTTCTTTTTTTATTCACATTTATTAAATCAATTTAAGACACACGCATTATTTAAACATAAAATATGTTGTTGTGTTGTTTTTTTTTTTTTAATGAAGAAAGTAGTACACTGCAAACACGGTGATCTTATTATAGACTATGCATGTACTGTCATTGACCTACTGTCGTATGGAAATTCGCGTGGAATATAAACGAATTGGAATCACGAACCAACAAGAGGTAATTAAAATATTTTAATATATTGACAGTTCAACTAAGTCATCATTTTGATTTAATTAGCGATTCTACAGACTAAACATCTCTCTCTCTCTCTCTCTCTCTCTCTCTCTCTCTCTCTCTCTCTCTCTCTCTCTCTCTCTCTCTCTCTCTCTCTCTCTCTGTACGTCTTGACTAACATTGCCATCATTTATAGGTCCAGAGACATCGTCGTATGACAAGCAAAAATCCACAACGCTTGTATTTTCGTGTATTTTTGCTCCAGAGGGGGGGGGGGGGGGAGAAGGGTTGACGACCATTTGGACAGTTTTATATTTAATTATTAATACTCGATTAAAACGGGTTTCACAAACAGCAACAAAGGCTTAAAACACAATACAGTATGTGCGCATCGTAACCGACAAATTTAACATGTAGGCCTTGTGTGTCGTCTGACGATTGCAACTATGTATCATTGATATCATGAATACTATAGATAAAACCCAAGGAAAGCGTAAGCATAGGTTTACGAGGAAACAGAGTACTGTGGGTTACTTGGTACAAGTTCAGCTTTAATGTTTTCGTCCAGCGCAATATATTTCTCTCTCACTCCAGATATGTGCTTATTTTGCATGAGAGGGGGAGAGGAAAAAGACAGGATTCCGATGAAATTGTGTACCATTTTAATATTTAGAAAACAGGGACTATTAATATTTGTGTCGTTATTTTTATGTCATTTATGATTAATGAATGAGTAGAAATTCTTCATAGAGCTATAGGCCTACGGTAGAAAGAATGTTTATATATTCGTATTATTGCGCTATGGGCGGATTACTATTTGATATACCAATAGTATTGGTATATAGATTTGCTTTATACCAACACTTTAAATGCCATGTTATTTTTAATGTATGTGGTATAAATATATATATATATATATATATATATATATATATATATATATATATATATATATATATATATATATATATATATATATATAATCTTCATACAGAGCAGGTTTTACGCTATTTGTCCATGTTTAGTTTAATTCTAACGAATATCTAAGACGACGAAAGTTTGGCGAATTATGCGAAAGCAATTCTTGGTTTGTGTAGTTTACACTTGGTCACGAGTTACCAAAAAATATAAACGTTAACGTATAGGGATACATTTTAATTCCTTGCCTAACGTACCTGAAAGTCAGTCATTCTTTCATAAATATTTGTCAGTCATTCTTTCATGTATATTTGTCAGTCTTTCTTTCATGAATATGTGTCAGTCTTTCTTTCATGAATATTTGTCAGTCATTCTTTCATGTATATTTGTCAGTCTTTCTTTCATGAATATTTGTCAGTCTTTCTTTCATGAATATTTGTCAGTCATTCTTTCATGAATATTTGTCAGTCATTCTTTCATGAATATTTGTCAGTCATTCTTTCATGAATATTTGTCAGTCATTCTGTCATGAATATTTGTCAGTCATTCTTTCATGAATATTTGTCAGTCATTCTTTCATGTATATTTGTCAGTCTTTCTTTCATGTATATTTGTCGGGTCGAAACATTACAATATGTGTTCCCTTGTGCAAAACGTTTGTCTTAATTAACTTATTGAGAAATTATATGCCTTAATAGACGGTTAAACTTAACAATAACCATTATATGAAAATTGAATCTGCGTATATTGTCTGTATTTTTCAACAAAGATATACAGAGAGCGAGATCCAACCATCTATATATACATACATACATAAAACTGAAGGGGCATTCTTGGTCATTGAGGTGGTTTGATATTAAATATTCGGCTTTCCGTTCTCCTTCGTGGTTCTGCATAAATGAATGTGTTGACATTGGACACAGACAAGATTTTTACCCGTTTTGCTTTATAATTAAATGTCAGAATAATTAACCATGAAGAAAAGTATGTCAGTCACCGGTCAGGGCTGCTTTCTTTACCCTATCTACCTAACAATGTGGTTCTGGAGTCCATGCATCAAAGGATGTCACATTTTGGTGAGTATCCTAAAATTCCCCTCATTCAGTCACAATTTCGGAATGATTGAATATCGTCTTTCTAATCATTCAGATATAAAGATGGATAGTCACCACACAGATAAATACATAATGTATCTTCCACACAGATAAATACATAATGTATCTTCCACACAGATAAATACATAATGTATCTTCCAAATTAGCTCTGTGTAGGACTCGATAATATGACCTTTATACTATGGAATGACGAAATATATTGATTGGTATGAACAGATAAATACATAATGTATCTTCCAAATTAGCTCTGTGTAGGACTCGATAATATGACCTTTATACTATGGAATGACGAAATATATTGATTGGTATGAACAGATAAATACATAATGTATCTTCCAAATTAGCTCTGTGTAGGACTCGATAATATGACCTTTATACTATGGAATGACGAAATATATTGATTGGTATGAGCACATTATGTTTTGTCTTCATTATAATTCTAATTTTTCTGAATTAAATAATCATATTCTACATACTATGTATTCAAGTTTCATATTATACATGAATTAAAAAGTCATATTCTACCTATTATGAATGAAATATTGATATATATATATATATATATATATATATATATATATATATATATATATATATATATATATATATATATATATATATATAATTGCAATAGTAATCATTTATATATTATGAATTCATATACCATTTTCTACCTATTATGAATTCATATACCATTTTCTACCTATTATGAATTCAATTGCCATATTCTACCTATTATGAATTAAATATTCATGTTATATACATATTATTATTTCAGTTTTCATCATTTATATATTATGAATTCATATACCATTTTCTACATATTATGAATTCAATATATATATTTTATATATTATGAATTTAATATTCATATTTTAAATAGTATGAATTCAATATTAAAATTATAATATTATGATATAAATTTTAATATTAGATAAGTTATTAATTCAATGTTCATATTCTTGCTATTATGAATTCAATGTTAATATTATATGTATTATGAATTCAACATTCATATTCTATATAGCATGAATTCAATATTAATATTCTGTATAGCATGAATTCAATATTCATATTCTATATAGCATGAATTCAATTTTCATATTTCATCTATTATAAACTCAGTGTTTATATTCTATATAGTATGAATTAAATATTCATATTCTACCCAATAGGAATTCAATATTCATATTCTACCTACTTTGCATTCAATATTTATATTCTATATATTAGGAATTTAATATTCATATTCTACCTATAACAAATTCAAAATTCTTTCATCTAAATTATGAATTCAATATACATATAATATATATCATTATTTCAATATTCATATTCTTCCTATTATGAATTCAATATTCATATTCTATATATCATTATTTCAATATTCATATTCTTCCTATTATGAATTCAATATTCATATTCTATATATCATGAATCCAATATTCATATTCTACCCATTAGGAATTCAATATTCATGTTCTAATTATTATAAATTCAATGTTCATATTCTATATATTATGAATTCAATATTAATGTTGCCTATATATGAATAAAATATTATATATATATATATATATATATATATATATATATATATATATATATATATATATATATATATATACAATAACGAATTCAATATTCATGTTCTTTCTTTTATGATTTCAATTTGTATTTTCTGTATGTTATGAATTCAATATTCATTTCCTACCTATTATGAATTCAATATTCATATTCTACCTATAATAATTTAATATTTATTTTCTACCTATTATGCGTTCAAGATTCATACTCTATATTATTAATTTTAATTTCATATTTTCACTTTATGATTTCAATATTTATTTTTCATTCATTGTGATTTAAATATTTATATTCTACCTGTGATGAATTCAATATTCAAAATCTATATATTATGAATTCAGTATTCGTATTCTACATATTATGAATTCAATCTTCATATGATACTTATTATTATTTCAATATTCATTGTTATCATATTATAAATTCATTATTCAAATTCTACATACATGTATTATGAATCCAATATTAATATTACCTATTATGAAATCAATATTCATATTCTATCTATTAGGCATTCAATAGTCATATTTTATATATTATGAATTCAATTTTCTTTTTCTATATCTAAGGAATTGAATATATATATATATATATATATATATATATATATATATATATATATATATATATATATATATATATTGAAATCAATATTCATACTCTTCCTATGAATAATTCGATATTCATTTTATACATGTTGTGATTTCATTTTCTCTATATTTATTAATTATTTCTATATATAATTAATTCAATATTCATATTCTATCTATTATTAATTCAATGTTCATATTCTATCTATTATGAATTCAATGTTCATTTTCTAAATAGTATGAATTCAATATTCTACTTATTATAAATTCATTATTCAAATTCTACCTATTATGAATTCGAAATTTATAATGTGTAGAATTTTAACGAATATCTTATGTTGACTGTCACTAATAACAAAAGGCCATATATTCTTGACTTTAGACGTATTTGATCCGTAAGCAATCTTGTAATTTATATTAAGTAGTGAAATTGGTCTCAAATTTTCAGTACATTTTCTGTCTTTGGAATGCAATTAATAACACCCTAGACTGAAATTCAGAAGAAAGAAAACACTGCATATTATATCCAGCATTTAGACATATAAATAAAATGTCGCCTGGATCTTTCCAAAGAATTTATAGAATTCAACAGTTAATCCATCGTAACTACGAGTTTCATTTTTTTCTAGTTTCCGGTGCTATTACATTCCTCAAAACTTAGTTTACCTACACAAGAGCATCTGAAAGCTTTTTATCACGATTTAAAAAGTGATTAGGAACGAGTAAATTATTGTTGTTTTGTTATATAATTTTGCATTTTTGCATGGATGATTGAATCTCTTTTGACCTTTTACCTTTTTTTCCATTTTCCGTAATTAACCCTTTTATGATTTTGTTGATGAAATTTCTCTTTCAAAGGGAAGGAAAAATTTAAAATGTTTCTTTCCCCCACCGGACTCGCAATACCTTGCCTTTTATCTTGGCATTACACCTTCCACCTCTTTTCCTCAGTTCTTATAAATCTGTTTTTTTCCTTGTTCGGTTCTTTTACAATAGTCGAGTAATTAGTTTGATTCACTGAAGCAGGTAAGGTCTGTTTGGTTTCTCCACGTTTCTTTCAGTTTTGTTTATCCTGCTCTGCATTAGCTTGATAATGCCTAAGTGATTAAGATATTGTAATTATTTAAATGATTTTTTTAAAAAAACAATTGTGTAAAATGTTTTGGCACTCATAAACAGTAAAAAGAAGAAAGAGAAGACAACAAACTTTATAAAATTAAACAAATAATTTATTTTCCTAAGAAATACAAGATAATAATGAAAAGTTGAACTTACGTCTTTAAGAATCAAATCCAAATTTAATCCAAGAATAATTCAAGGAATAATATTTAAAAGTCGTCGTATAACAAATGTGCTAATGAATTTTGAGTTTGAGTCCTGACGAAAAATCCATAATGGGAGGCGATGACATATGCTGTAGCCTTTGTAACACTGAAGTGTCAACAGTTCTTTGCTGAAACACAGAAAGTAATCCGGTGTTTGAATTCTGAATAAAATTTCAATAAATATCTTTGTCTAAAAATTAATTTGAACAAAATTTAAAATAAAACGCTAAGCTGCTCAGAACAGAAGAAAATACTTGACCTAGAAGTGTTTAATAGCCCAATTGACAAAATATCTGTCCAAACATCACTAATAAACATGGTTACTGCGTAAAACAATTTTACGCGTAAAACAATTCTGGTAAAAGCAGAATTGCGAAATGACAACGCAGAATTTCGAATTTTTTCTACGGATTTGAAAACGACGTAGAAGCTATGTACGCTGAGATTACGTACTCTAGTACAGCTTCGGTTTCACTCTATATCAAATCCCACACTAAGAACGAATACACAAACATATTAAAACTAGGCCAACTTGGATACAACGATTCTAATTTTAAGTTTTCGAAACACTGAACTGAAATTCTGGAAAAATATCATCTCCACTAAAACAGCAGCAGAGAGGGTGAACAGACCACACTTTTCCGACAAAATTTTGATTAAATCCTTAAAACGAAAATTGAGCCTTCCTACGAAATCTCATATTTTAACCCCCCAAAAAATAAGTCTCCATTTAGCAAACGGAGATTTTACGATTTTTTAATCAATTTTGGTCGCAACGATGTGGTCATTCACCCTCTCTGCTGCTACAAGTTAACAAAAATAATAAATGATTTCAACCGAATATTTTTGATCGAGTCTTTAGGACTTTACAAACAAATTAATCGCTAACACCTCATCTTGTAGATCAATTAAATTATTTGACTGGTCGGTGAGTCGGAAATTAATTCTCGTTAACGAATTATTATGGCATCGCATGTAGACAGGATTAATTGGGTTTTCAATAATTAGGAATCCTGGAGGAGCTGTTGGTGCAAACGAATAAAAAATATATCCTTGCTGAGCTTGATTTGATTGCTCTAGATTAATTTGATAGCTTCCTTCAATTGCATCACATACTAAATTGAGCGCAATCACCGCTGAAATATTTACATTGTGCTGGGCAATATACCTACCGCCACTATCTGGATCATTATTATACCTGAGGAGGACAGTTGAATCTGGTTTTTGTAGCGCCTTGATATCGGTTCTAACAATTCTTGCTAGTTCATCAGCGTTGTATTTGGGAAACTTGAAATTACGCAGATTGTCTTCTGTGATATTATAATCGGTTAGGAATCGTTGTTTACTGTCGCTGTTGTCATTAATTATTGTTTGAATAATTAGTTCATAGATATATTCCATGTCAGATATAAGTTGATTTATTATTTCAACGTGTTTTTGCGATTTTGTTTTCCGTAGTTGTTCTAGTTGTGTTTCATATAATTGTTTAATTTCATTAAAATAACCACGGATGTCAGTTAGCGTAAATGAAATAGTAACAGATGAGTCGGCTGTTCTTTTAATGATAAAATCCCATTGCAATGTGTCTTTGTTGGTAAATATAAATCTATCGGCGATTTTTCCTTTTCTTATATCAGATAAATTATCTCGATAACTGGGATTGATTTCATGATATGATTGTACGTCCGTGGTTAAGTCGGCGGTGGATTTTTCCGGTGGTTTTTCAGGCCATCCTAACACTGTTCTTAACGAGCTGTTATAGATATCTACAATGTATCCCTCTGTGCTTATTTCGATCGACGACGAGAGCGTCGGTTCATGAGGTTTAATAGATATTTTTGATTCTTTTCCCGTGATTGATTTTATTCTACGCTGAATTTCAGCATCGATTTGCTCAATTTGGTACGACCCAGTTGGTAATGAAACAGTTTCCCACGCTGGAGTACCATCGGGTTTATTCTTATACGAGAACACCAGTGCGTTATTGGGTTGCTGACCACCAAATGAAACCGATCTGATATTAGGCCAGCTATGATATACTCGTAATTTTGCCAGCGCGATCTCACGCACTGGAATCGGAGAAGGGAAGTTCACACTAAATTCAGGGTTTGTTGATGTTATTGATATCATGCTTGTTCGTATCGGAGTGGTATTCTCCGCGATTCGTTGAAGCAGTTCGAGTGACATTGTTAACGCTGTCTTCAATTTCCAATTTCAACATCGCGGAGTTATACAACTGGGTCATCGTGGAAAATTCAACATCGGATATGAACGAATTCTCTATCGACATCGAGATCAACTCGGATAATTTCGAGTATGCGTCAAATACCACCCGGTATCGAGCTGTATAATCACTGAGTTTTTTCTGAGAACACGATGATAACTTTTTAGTTATCGCGGTGGCGACTGCCGCAATTGTTGTTGCCGCGGAGATAGCAATTGGAACTGCATCGGAGCCATCATGGTCACCGTCGACAAAATAACCCCGGCGCTGGCCATCACACCGGACACCGAGTACACGGTGATGTCGATGATTGCTATTGCTATTTCACGGTATCATATCGATATCGATGCGATTGTGATACCTCTGGGACTATTATCGGTTTAATTGATTTCATCGATGTCATTGTTATTTTAAACCCGCTAGTGTTTTCAATTATTCGCCATCGCCCGGGTAGTAGATCAGGGGGTAGTCTACTTCACCTACAAATTCTAAACACCAGGTTATTTTTTTTTCTAATGGTGTTATCAACCGCGACAATCTCAAATTCTTCTTCACCCCCGATAATTACTGTCGCGGTGCCACCAAAGTAGGTTTTACCGCTCACGATGATATCAAATTGCTTGTTAGAGATTAACGTCATCCTGTAGATACCATGGGGCCACTCCCCGATATTGACTTTCAATTTAGCATTAGAGTTTTTTTACCCAATCAAAGGTCCCATGATCGACCATATACACGATATTTTTAACGCCTATGTATGGATGCGGAATCTTTACTTTTTTAAAATCTTCTTTTAGTTTAAGAATATCGTCGTAAATATCGAGATAGGTTTTATTGATTTCGGTATATTTCATCATCGTTTTATCGCGGCGTTCAAAAAATGAAATCAAAAGGAGGTTAAATTCCAAACCTTTTTGGGTGCCATAATGCCCGTTGAGTTGAGAATATGTCGTCGTGATATTGTAACTTTCAGAACCCTCAAAGAAATTTTTAGCTATTTCGCTGATGCGTTTTTGTTCGTCAATAGCTTTTTTAACTTCAGCGAGAGTCGGGCCTGTCAACGATGTGGTTTCAGACACAGGTGTTCTCCCTAAAAATTTATCCACGATGGTATTAAGTGTTGTTTGTCTCACCATAAACATATTAATATCTTTGAGAGTCATCGTAGATGTAGCCGGGACACCAAAGAAATTATTAGCGACGTAGGCATTGTGAGTATGCTTGCCGATAAACTCGCTAATTTCAGCGAGAGTCATGCCAGCCACAAGCGGGGTTCCAAAAAACTTAACAATGACGTCGTTAGTGGGTTTTTGTACCTTTTCAAAATTTTCTATTAGTTTAGAAATATCGAGATAATTTGCCTTGATTTCATTTTCATTCATCCTTCCCGCGTCCTTGTTAAAAAAAAATAAAGATAGAAAGTTTTTAATTTCAGCGAGAGTCATGCCAACCACAAGCGGGCTTCCAAAGAATTTATGTACGACATTTTTGCGAAAATTGTTATAACCTCGCATATGATCATCCAGCTCACGGCCGCGGGTGGCAATCATGCTGTCGTGGGCGTCAATCGCGTCGGTGATCGTAGACACAAGTTGACCTGGTTTAAATTGTCCATCGTTGGAATACAGCGCAATAGAGTTTTCTGCGGCGTTGCGCTGCCGTATCAAAATGTCATTCGCGGATATATTACTACTTTTTAATTTACCTTGGCGATCTTGAAATACAACTATTTCGTTCGGGTCAACACTTGCTAAATTTAACGTCTCAGCGATTTCATCTTCAATTATTTTTTTTACATCCTCGATAGAATCCGCAGATGTTTCTGCGGTGGGTTCCGACATTGACAGAGATTGTCCCCAAATATTAATCATTATTGTAAAGACTCTAGTATTTTTAATTTATTGATTCTCTAAAATTACCTTGTAATTTCCCACTCGTGTATTTATTTACAACCAGATGAGGTTGTTTCTGTGACGATGAAATCTCCGCGAGGACATTTAATACTTCACGGCCGCATATCGGTGGATCATTTAATTGTAGTGTTGGCAGCGTGGAATAAAAAATCGGAAACTCTTTGAGTTTCATCGAAGAATTTATATACCGCATAAACTCGCTTGGCGGAGCTAACCCATATGAATCAAAATAGACAATCCCACGCGGATCGATCGCGTATGCAACCCAGTGAGTTCCCGATCCGCTGCTGTTATCAAGATTGATGATACCGATTTCAACGCGTTTAGGTTTTCTCGGTAATTGATCTCTCATAAAAACCCCTCTGAAGTTTTTTATCGCTAGTTTTTTAGCAGCATCAATTAAATCAAAATTGGACATGGGAACAATTGGGCTTTCAACTAATAAACCGTTCCTGGTATTCTTAGACCCTTTCCGCTGTACCATGAATACGGGGTTCCTGGTAGTCTTAGACCCTTTCCCTTTTTTATATCTTTTCCCAGTTGCCTTTTTCAACGCCATCCCTGCCGTAGTCCCAACGGCTCCCAACGCCGCCGCTTTCGCCACCGCTGGAGCAGCCGCTGCAATAAATGCTGGTATTGCAGTTAACAATGGAAATATACCACCTGATTTTATCATGTTGGCGACTGCAGCTTTCGAAAATACAATTTGAACCACTCTTTTATTCTTTAGCGCATCATTGAAATGTTTTATTTGACGATCCGACAGTGATATTTTATGTGTACCGCCGGACATCTGCGCTGGTTTTAACGTTATTGTTGTTCCACATTCTTTAGCGGATTTTGATCGCAATTTCTTGACCTGACCATCAGTCAGCTTGACACTAACAACACTATATGTCATTTTATTGTAAAACACATTTATGCTTTCAATTGATCTAATTGGAAACTCTTCAAGTTTCATTTACATATTTTCCACTGGTGCATCAACGATTCTCATTCGTCCGCCAGCTCCTTCTAACAACATTGATTTGTCGCTGAGAATAACAGCAACCGCTCGATAATTAACAACACCAGGCTCTATACGAGCCCGAAAATGAATGTCAACAACGGATTGCCTTGTTAAATCAAGATTTTCCAGCGAAAAGTAATAAATCGGATCTAGGTTTTTAAAATCATGTTGCGATATTTGTAAACCAGTATCAACATTTTGATCACGGGCCATAAATGACAGCATCCGATGATACACACGTGCTATGTAGTTGTTTCCGTAATTAAGCTGTATATCCTCAGATGGTTCTTGTTGTCCGTTTATTCTCAGCGAAACCTCATTTATTCCTAATTGATCGAATATCATATGACTGCGTTCTTGGGAACCTAATCGATTCCGATTCTGCAGCGCTATAAATATATGATGTGGAGCTGAAACCCCTTGTTTTGATGCCAAATGCCATGTAAATGTACCAGCGACATTATCCTCTTTGGCATCAGTTGTTGTTGTTAGCCAACTTATCAATGATTTACCACCTTTGTCCATAAATGAAAGTAGCCGCTCTTCTCTAGTAATTGATGGGGTCATTACTGGCATCAACAATACTATTTTACTCAAAACAACTTTACCATCAGCGGCACCAGTACGCCAAATTGCATCATTGTCATTGCCTTTTCGCACTAACGCGATTGTGTGTTTGGCTCCATAGATTACTTTTCTGACATTTCTGCAGAATCCAAATATGTGATGGAGTGGAATCGCACATGAAAAATATCGCTGCTCTTCGTGCAATGCTAATTTTCGTGTTGAAAATCCTAAATTGAAATTACCATTAACGCCTCCGAGAATATCAAATGCAGCTCCGGGTCTAGCTCGACGTTCTGGATTAGCTGCTTCTTGTTGATCGGCTTCTGCATTATCTCTTGCTGTTAACACTTTAATGTATTGAAGGTGGCCAGCGTTATCAGTAGTATCTTTTTCAAACATCATAGACGGACCAGCCGACCTTGTATAATCATCGGAGTATCTTGCTAGCCCGATTATTGTTGTTGCAACATCAACTTCACGGTAAATTGATTCAATTTCTTTTCCATCAATGAGATATCTTGCACTTTCAAATAACGCCATTATGCCATTATTAACAAAACCAACTCGGATATTTGGATCATTTGCATATGGGGTATCAGCTGCAACATTTGTTACGAGTTTTCCCTCGATTTCAATAAATGCTTCACATGGCAAAAAGTATTTACTGGTATCTTGAACTTGAAGTTCAATTCGCGATCGTAGGTCGGGTTGTATTGCATGATAGGAATAAAATTGATAATCGTGGACGGAATTGTCCTTGGGTACTGGGGCTTCTATATCAAGAGCGGGATCAGCCTGTTGTTTAAACATTTATAACATTTCTAGCGTTTTCAATTGTGAAACTCTTTGTAATCATCGTCGTTTTGGTTTTCGTTTCAAACAACTTCCTGCTATCGCGTTTCAAACCACTTCCTGTTACCGGTGAAGCTGTCAATGGCGACGGAGTCACCGAAGCAGCCAACGACGCTAGTTTTTCTTCCACTGCGCTATTATTGCTTTGCTGATTTTTGCAGGCATCACTGTAGTTGATGGCAGCACTGGTGGTTTCTTTCGCACCAATGATGCTATTTTATCTTTCGCGCCAGAAAATGCATTTCCTGCAAGATTTCCAACGAAATCTCCGATTTTGCTGGTTCCCTTATCACGAATAATATCAATGGCTTTCATTGATAATTGTTTAGCTAACGGCGCCACCTTGGGAGCCATTCTTGTAAATAGCCCCGCAATGGTATTGCCGAAACCATCTCCGTAATATGCTCTATAAACAGGCAATCGTGAGTTCACCACGTAGACGCTTACGGGTTTATCATGGTTGTAGTGTATGATGATCTTGTTATAAAACTAGTAGTTTTTTAATTAGTGATCAATCGCTGTAATAACCATGGGCATCTTTGTGATTTTCAACTAATTCAGCAATGAGTTCTCGATATACATCAATGTCCATGATACCACCGGCAAATAATCGTCTACAGATATCAGCTGCTTCATTAATTATTTCCGGTGAGTTATTTCCGGCTCGTTTCCCTCCGATGAGAAGTTCTAACCGTGATATATCACTGAGAATGTTACCAGGACAAGTAACGCTAGTGTTTTCAACTATGCCGCTACCTGAATATTCATATTCAGTTGACTCCTCTTCATCCACTGCAACTAGATACATTTTATCTATTTTACTCAATACTTTGTCTTTAAAACTCTCAAAATCGTTGCGGTTACTGTCTGTGATTATTTTAAATCTATCACAGTTTGCCAGGTATATTTTTTTTATCCAATTCTCGTCCTTTTTTATATACTCTTTATACCCTTTGTTTACAACTCTTTCTCTTTGATCGAGTGAAAAATTTCCCGCGGTAAAGTTAATTAAATCATTGTCATCTTTAAAATTTTTAATTTTTTCGTATACATCGTGTGTAAATATATTTTTTGGTGAATATATTTTTTCTATAGTAACGTTTTCTTCCTCTTTTTCTGGTTTTCTTGCAATAGCACCTAGTTCTTCTAGTACTCGCTCTTTTTTTTTTTGTTGTTGCCGTGAAGTAGTTACTATATCTACTGGAAGTGTTTCTAAAGACTTTTTTGTTTGTTCGGTCTCTGCTGCAATTTTTTCAAGCACACCAAGAACAGGCACTTCTCGTCGCTTGCCTTCCTCAGGAATATCTCCAAATATTGCTCGTTCAGTTGCTGTTTTCACATCGTTGGTCGTCTTAGTTACCGGGGCGAACAGTTGTTCACTTGACACAGAAAAGTCAGTCTGCGCTTGTTGTCGTTGTTAAAAGTTTCTCACGAAGTCTGTCTCGAACCGGTATAAACTTTTTAATTGCTGCTAGCCGCTCTCGGGCTAATCTAGTTGTAAGCGATTCACCTACCATATAGTGTTTGTGAACTGAGTTTTCAAATGTGAAACTATCACAATTAAAAGCTGAGTTATTAAATAATGTACCATCAAGCTAACGTATCCATCTCGGACAAGGTTAAACTGTACGACGCTATCCGCGAGTGTTTCAGAAATAACATCGCTGGGGGTTTCAGAATTGTAATATCTGAGAACGGCGATGAACGATTTTTGTTAACGACGCGGCAACAACAACAACTACGTGAAAATGGAGGCGTCGCGGTGATTACTTGCTACCACAACGAGATCATCCAGTACGCACATAACTGCATGAGCAGTCCCAAACTGCTGAGTATCCTTTCAGGAGAAAATCCCATGTGAGTGTTACAAAAAACGCTAAAAAAAAAATAATTTTTTAATGAAAAATTACTGAAAGCCTATTTTTTATAGTACGCTCACGTGGCTAGGATACTGGTTTTTCCTCGTTTAATATTTTTCTAAGATCACGAGCTTTAGAACTAATTTCAGCTCGTTTTTGATACTCTTCGCCGAGCTTTTGACGTATTGCTTCAACGGTGCTAAATAGCGTTATAAATACATCAATATCGTTACCGTACAAACAAGCATAGATGGACTTTTGAATTCCTTTCACGAGTCTGTACATCTTATGTAAAACATAACGACCCTTACTAGACTGATACTCAATGTCTTCATATTCCGAGGCAATCCTGTCACAGTCGAGATCTTTAGATAATATTATCCCTCTATTTTATAAAATTGAAATTTCAGCAATTATAGAATTTACATGTTTGATATCCATATTTTATAAAAAATATAGATATAATACATTTTACCTCTAATTATTAAAAAAAATTGGGGGTCGTTTTTGACTCGTTTTCTTATGGGCGGCACAGTGCCTATATAATCTCCGCTCGAGTGTTGCGGCAGATTGTAGTCATACATATACTTAATTAACTTAGTTATGGGCGGCACAGTGCCTATATAATCTCCGCTCGAGTGTTGCGGCAGATTGTAGTCATACATATACTTAATTAACTTAGTTATGGGCGGCACAGTGCCTATATAATCTCCGATCGAGTGTTGCGGCAGATTGTAGCCATACATATACTTAGAAAAACCTAATTATGTGCGGCACAGTGCCTATATAATCTCCGCTCGAGTGTTGCGGCAGATTGTAGTCATACATATACTTAATTAACTTAATTATGGGCGGCACAGTGCCTATATAATCTCCGCTCGAGTGTTGCGGCAGATTGTAGTCATACATATACTTAATTAACTTAATTAAGGTTGGATTATAATTCAATGAAACGATGATGGAATTTGTGATGGATGAAATGACGGGGCAGATTTTCTACGGCCAATCCAACCAATCAAAAGCAACCAAACTAAATTAACACGGTTGCATGATTGACAAAAGACAACCACACGCCCGTGTTAATAGCGTTGGTTAGTTTTGATTGGTCGGATTTGGCTTTCGAAAGCCCAAGCTTATTACGAATCATAACATATATAAGGTGACTAATACAGCAGCGTTGATTCACGGGTGTGTTATTTTATTTCCTTGAATTACTTATTAATGCCGTTTCACAACATTTAAATGAGACAAAATATTTAAATGAAACATTAAACAAAATAATACAGTTGTTAAATAACAGCGTATATTTCCCTGTTCTAATTCTCTAGACAAAATGCATTATCGATTAAATCACAAAGAGCTGTATACAGAGGAATTTTAACCACGCCCACCTACTTCAATGAATGGGAAACACTGTTCCGGCTGAGCGCATAGGTATTGCGCTGGATTATAAAGAACCCGTTTGTACTAAAAGTGTATTATAGATGGTCTAAATAAATACAACTGTTTAAATTGCAGTTTTAACCAAGCGACAATAAAAGGTTTTAGAAATTGTAAACATACAACTCTAACGAAACTATGTTATACTCCATTACAGTCACGTGTGCGGTGCGCCTAGTCAAGGTATACAGGTAATAGCAGACGGTACACATTTCCTTTGACGTCATAATACAAGGGACTTAGTGAGTAGAGTGCGAGTTGCGGCGGATTTATCCATAAAGGATTTATCTCCCTTGAATCGTTTCAAATGTATATGATTTTTATTTTATGACCATTTTTTTTCGACAGAGTTAATTTAGCAATATTTTCTGCAACAAATCGTATTGAAGACCTACAAATGTCAAAGTATCTACTAGCTTTATTTATTGATTGAAATATTTTGTCCTCTTTGGTTTCTAAATCAAACGTTTTGACCCTCCTAGGGCGTTTTGAGTGCCTACCAGCGTTGCTTTTTAAAAGGTTATCGCGCTGCGAGATGGATTGAAGATTCTTAAGACAATTATCAGTCTTCACGCCATTTATGTGATCAATCACAAAGCCATCTTTAATCAATCCGTAAAATGCTTCATAGATGGCTCTGTGACAGAGATACTTCTTCCCCCCGGCTGTAAACATCAAGTATCCCATATTATTTACCCATCCAACCGGCCTTTTTAGTCTGCAATTTCTAACAACACCATCACTGGAGGCTTCGTAATTAACAAGCACTGGATGGGGTCTGAAATCTTGGCTCATTTGTATAATAATACTACTTATCTAATTTATATCTGCTTTAATTATAAACCTCTTGATATAATCTTGAGGGGTTTTTATGATTTTGTCGCTGACGGAGTCATCGTTTTGGTCAATGACTGCATTTTTTATTCGTTTATTATAATAGCGTTTTAGTTCCCTGTATCGTTTGCCGCCGCAACTGAGACACAACTGCGATTTTCCCCTTACCCCAGTCCCACATTGGAGGCATAGGAGAGGACCGAAAGAACCGTTGCGAACGCTTTGTAAATGATACCCACATAATTCGCTTCTGCATGATTTGTTACACGGGGTTGTTGATCCAATCATTAGCCACTTGCAGTGATTCATTATACTATATTTTTCTATTTAAATACTTGTTTTAATTATAATATGAAGGAGTTCAAGAGATTATCGAAAATTAAGCCTTGGAAAAATACTAAATTCATTGATTATACCATGAAAGAATTCCAAAGATTATCGAAAATTAAGCCCTGGATAAATACTTAATTCAATTTCGATAAGGAGTTCAAGAGATTATCGAAAATTAAGCCCTGGAAAAATACTAAATTCAATCTCGATAAGGAGTTCAAGAGATTATCGAAAATTAAGTCCTAGAAAATGCTAAATTCAATCTCGATAGAGTCTCTGATACACCAAAACGTCTAATCGGTGATAGAACTATACTAAGTAAAATCAGGGAGTGTTTTAATGAATTCTACCGAGACGGTGCAGCATACTGTTGGTCGACATTTCGAATTATTGATGAAGATGTCAATGTACCCAACATCGATGCTACTATGAACGATGAAAGAGCAGCTGAGATAATTTCACACCTTGGCCCGCCAAGGAGCTGGAAATTCAAGGGTAAATTGCAAAGCAATTCCCATCAGAAATATTTTTTCAGAATAAAATTCATTATCGAAGTCGAAGGCAAATGGATTATCAGGGATAAATTTGAACCAATCCTCAAGGATAAAAAACTGTCATTGTAAGTAGAGATTCCAAACCAGGAATTCTAACTGGAATTGACAAACCATACTACGAAAGATCTTATCCTGTAACAGCAATTGTTTATGGGATATATCCGTTAAATGTTAAACCCGATATTGCAAAACTAGCTCCTATGAAATATTCTAGTTTACTGAATTGTGTAGCAACACGGGTAATAGAACACTTCACAAATGCATCCCGAGGAAATTAACTAACTGATCTGCGACGTAGGAAAATAACCGAATGGGAACTGACAGTGAAACAGCACGGTGCAAAGATTTCTGATATAGCTAAATTAGAAGCGTCATTGAAATTCCCAATATCAGTAACGACAATAACCGGAGAAGTATTATACGAACCGAAATATCAATCGCGAGGGGCTCCAATTAAAATTATTGATCATAACAAACACGCGTGGACGGCTGCAGTAACAATATTTCCACGAGATAGAACCGTGAGATATATCCCTAAGGAGTTCGTCGGGGATGTTTTTTATAATGAGAAATTATTTGATGCTATTCACACGCTGTGTAAGATTGATCCTGTGTCAGTGTGGTTACTTAGAAGTGATGAAGATCCCGAAATAGGATTTGATCAATTTGTAAGACCAAATGGTGACTTATATCGCGTTGAGGAATTAGATAACAGAATGAAAAAAAATCGCTAGTGATTTTTCACCGGAGAGTTTCCATGAAAAACTATTAACGGATAGTTTTACTATTCCATCAGTGGTAGCTCACTTCGCAAGAGAAAAAAACTCATGGCGTCCAACATGAAGTGATTTTCTCGAGGACGTTAAATTGAGTTGCGTCAAATTTGGTCATAGAGGACTGTGGAATACGAAATACCATCGTGGCGGTATGATTTCAATTGATATATCCGCGTGTTATCCTGGAAGTTTCCTCGGGTATGGAGAATGTAGTAACTATTTTAAACGATTTGGACACCCCACGCATGAAATGACTCGTGTTGCGATTAATGGTCCATTGCTTGATTTTGATTTAACTGGATTCGCTCGTGTGATATCATTCGAATTCGCTACAGGGTTACATCCGTGTATTTATGTTTGGCTTGGTAGACATATATCTGAAAAGGCCTGGATGCCAATAGTGTTACTACGATATATGATTGATTGTGGTATGCTAATATCGTTGATTGTTTCCGAAGCTATTATATGCTATCGAGCTCAGAAAGAAGTTTGGCTACCACAACCCGATCTAGAGCGTATAATTAGCGAACAGCGAAAACAGTTTCCAGATTTCAATGAAGAACAAATCATGAATTGGTCTCAGAAGTTATTTGAAATTAAAAAAGAACAAGCAAAAGAATTTGGACGAAGAATAATCGGTAAATTTACCCAAGGTGGAAGATACGACAATGCAAAATATTCTTCGCGGTTGATCATAGACATCGCTGAATACGATTTTATTGTAACGGATTTAACGAAACAGGGAAAACTTGTAAATCGTAAAGACGCTTTCCTATCCGATGGAAGACGATTAGGTACAATTGTTACCTATTGTGATGGATATATTAAACAATATACGCATTTGAGAAGTTCTATGCTAGCTTACGCTTCTATCAATTTATTTTCGATGATAAATAGATTTCCTAATACCGCAGTTAGAGTAGCCACTGATTCTATGTATATCCACGAGAAATACAAATCAGATGTAGCTAAATTCACAGATCCCGAGGCAAATTGGGGATGTTGGAGATTTAAAAAGGAGACGCTATATGAGTATTGTGAATCGGCAGATGTTACCATGGATGAAAAGTACTTAAAGTGTGATGAGATTCAATCCGAATTTTCTAATGCACCACCGGTATCTGATTCAATATGTAGATACAAGACAGTTTATTTAAACGGTTGTGGTGGGTCAGGAAAGACAACTCGTGCAATTGAATTATATCATAGAAACGCTAGCGTTTCAAAATCAAACATGATTGTCCTAACACCAACTCACAGACTCGCCAGAGAGATGAAACAACGAGGGGTAAATGCCTGTACTTATCATAGTTTCTTTCGATGGAAAGGCGATGAATGGACCCCTGATCAAATGGGTGATAAATTCATTCCTGAAATCATAATTTGGGATGAAATATGCACAGTGTCATTAGATGTATTGCAAACATTTCTCGAGTGGTTGTTATTGAAAAATACAAAAGTCGTCATGTGCGGTGATCACGGCCAACCACCACCATTTATCGGTGCATCCGCACATGAATGGCTAAAGGGTTTTGTAGACTATTATGAAGAAATTACCACTGATTATAGATCACTTGATGAACAATTACGAGAATTCAAAGCGCTAATTAGATTACAGCCGGATAAAATCCAATGTGAAATAGCGCGTGAAATAATTTCAGAAACTCCCATGAATGATTTTTGGGAAACGTGGAGACCAAATGATTTGATAATTGCAAGTAGAAAAATAGTCAGAGACACACTTCAGATGAAATTATTTGAAACGCATAAAGAAACATTTGCAACACTTCCAGTACCGTTGTGTTATAGGCCTTCGGATACACGAAAACAGAATATAGAAGTTGATATTCCAGGAGGATTTCAAAGACAGAATTTAGTGTTAAATGATATTGTGCTGGTTGATATCAGCGTCGTTGAAGATGCATTGCGTGCTAATAATACCCCGTGGACGCTAGGTTACGCAGCAACAATACATTCTTCACAGGGATTGACTATATCAGATACAATTGTTTGGATGGTGGATAATCACATCGAATGGTCGAATTTAGTCTATCTTGCAGTATCCAGAGTACGAAGAATAAATCAATTTCGAAGAATTATTTTCGATGATGACACCACAATGGATCATGCTAGCATCGTTGATGTTAAAGTTATTGATAAAAAATCTCTCCGGTTACAAACAACAAGACAAAAAAAAAACAACGAGAATTTGACATTGATGCTGAATTAATAATTACGCTGAAGCAACAACAAAATAATCACTGCGCAAGTTGCAATTGTATAATGCGTTGGCAGTATTCGGATAAAGCTCCTCGCCAATTTACCGTAGACAGAAAAAATAACAGTCTCGGTCATGTCAGAAACAATGTGATGTTGACTTGTCTTGAGTGCAACAGACGCAACGGCGCTAGTTAAGACCGTGTGGTGGTAATTGAGTATCGACAGGAATCACTTGTAATTGTTCGCGTGTAAAACCCCGCTGAGGGGCAGTTGAATCCAATTTATAGATTGGAGGTCTACCAGTTGATCGTGTTATAGTAGATATCTTGTGTGCAGTAACACTCCAAATAGGATCAGTAGCCCTTTTTCTGCCACCTTCAAGCTCTCCTGGTTCATATAAATATCTCACGGTGACATTACTACCAAGAATTGGTTGGGAAACGCTATAATCTTTTTGTGAAATTCTTTGAATTTCCATTTTAGGTATAGACTTCTTTTTAATCGCGTTGATAGGTTTCATGTTGATTGTTCTAGTAATCTCATTATTCATTGCGGTAATCACAGCTGGTAACCTTTTGACCCATTCACGAGATCTTTTTTCTTGGATGAATTCTTTTGCGTATTGATATCCAAATAACCGCTCAGCAATCGTCCAATTAAATCGTTCAACAATTGCCTGATCGCGATGTAGTGCAGTATGCCCCCGTCTGATGGTGACTTTGTGATCTTTCATCGCTGATAAAACATCGCCTTGAAATTCCTTGCCAGGATCAACTTGTAACAGATTTGGCCAGCGTAGTGGGCCTCGTCGATAAATCTTTTCAAATGCAGAAGCAACTTCAGGTGATGATTTTGTTTTTAGCGGTTCTGCTTGTTTGTATCGACTCGCAACGTCAACTACGGTTAGCGCGTATTTGTAACCGTTGTCATGTGGTAAAAACAATAAATCAGCTTGATGAACTTCATTGGGTACAGTAACATCAAAATGCGAGAAATTGATTTGTTTAGGACGCGGTAGATAAATTTGCCATATAGCCTGTTTGGATAACCAATTAGCCGCAGTAGCCTTTTTCACTTTTGCGGCGCTGGCGAGTTTACTGATTGCTGCTTTAACCTTCCAGTATCCTCTCGGAGAATAATAAATAGATTCCATATTATTAATTAACAGCACCTAAGATCAATTTGCCTTTCATAGCCGATTTTACCAACCACGAAGCTAATTTTTCTTTCAAAGATTTATCAGGAACAGCATTTAACGCATGAATTAATTTCACATCCGCGAGATGCCTGTTTTGCAGATTACTGCTTTTATATGCAACATCATGAGCATGACACGCCTTATCAATAGCGTTTATCGGATACTCGCCGGATCGGGGTTGATTTTGATCATCAAGTCTGATATCTAATCGTGTTCCGGGGCCACAGTAGCTATATCCTGGAAGGAGCTTTTCTCCAGGGTACTTTGCCCATGGGGTTCCAGGGAGTTTTGCCAATTTGGCTGCGATATCACCCCCTCGTTTTTTTAAAAAACATTTCCGGATTTCATAGAAATAAATCTAAATTTTTTGTACCACATGTTGCACATCTACCAGTAAGTGCAGATCTGTTATTTTTAGTTGTAACCGTCGTCACATCATTTGTGCTAGTACGCTTTTTACACTTCACACAATATAGATCCATAATTTATGTATAGAGATATGGATATAATTGATTTTTCAGCGACTAAAACAAACGAACCATTTAAGCATCATGCAGCGCTACCAAACTCTATCCGCGCAATTATAATCGGGCCATCTGGATCCGGCAAGACGCAATTGTTGCTCAATTTAATAATGAGATGGATGAAATGGGATAAGTTGTATTTAGTTGCTCCTAGCGTAGATGATCAACGATGCTATGAAGTGCTAAAACATTTTAATGAAAACGCTTCAGAGATTGCTGGCGAGTGTATTATTGAATTTATAACCGATATTGACGAGGCACCATCAGTAGAAGACCTCGATGGAAGTATCAACAATTTAGTTGTATACGATAATGTCATGTTAGATAAACAAAAAAACCCAGCTGGAATATTTTCCCGAGGCAGGCACACAAACACTGATGTGATATATGTCACTCAACGCTACACTCAGATTCCAAAAGTGATCAGAGATAACTGTAATATTCTTGCTGTGTTTAACGGCGTTGATACACATACGCTACGAAATATTTGGCAGACATGGTGCTCTGATATGGACTTCAATCAATTTAAAAATTTCTTTAGTAACGCTCAGTCGACCCCGCATGGATTTATAACAATAAATTTACATGATCCTCGGACACGATATCGTATCGGACTCGATCAAATATTCGGTTGAAATCATTTATTATTTTTGTTAACTTGTAGCAGCAGAGAGGGTGAATGACCACTTCGTTGCGACCAAAATTGATTAAAAAATCGTAAAATTTCCGTTTGCTAAATGGAGACTTATTTTTTTGGGGTTAAAATATGAGATTTCGTAGGAAGGCTCGATTTTCGTTTTAAGGATTTAATCAAAATTTTGTCGGAAAAGTGTTGTCTGTTCACCCTCTCTGCTGCTAAAACAAATTACATTACAAAAGAATGCAATGGAATAAAAGAAAAAACAACTAAAGTAAATCAAATAAAATTTAAATCAGATATTTGTCAAAAATAATTACCACATTGCTAATGGTCATTCCACTAACACACCATTATTCATTGACATCTGCAATTTATAAAGCTACCAGCACATCAATAGTTAATTTTAATTAAAGCGTCTTGTATTAAGTTAATGAATGCACACTAATCACTCGGTTATTCATTGATGTCTGCAATATAAAAAAATCAAAACAAACCGCTATGTCGCCTAAACCAAATGTTAAGTTAATGAATGAAAGCGAATTCATTACATGCCAATATTTATCCTAAGCTTTAATAACGGTGCTTGGTATACTTTTAGTTTTTGTTTTTGTTTAAGATTGACTGAACTTGATTATGACGCTGGTGTTTTATCCTTGTGTACAATGCCATATGCATGTCACGCCTCGCCAGCTTGCGGTTAATGACTGCATAGGATCGGCGATACAAGTAAGTGTAATGATTCATTATCTTTTTTTAAAATTCTGTTTTTTCATTCGTCCTTTCATAAATATTTATTTATTATTTACTTACTAAGGTATTTTTATATATGAATTTCTGAGTTGAAGTGATTGAGTAGCATATTTAGGTTTGGTACATTCTTACATTTTAGACGTATAAATTCAAATTAAAATGATAATATTTTGTCAAGATTGCCAACTTCAAACAGCTTAATAATTTGTTTATTTTTAGAATACATTGTAAATAATTAAATATCAAAAAGGCAAATGAATATAAAAATGGCAACGAATTTCTCTAATAAATGTTTTGAATTAAATATTTAGCTTTAAGAAATAACAAGTTATGTCCTGTAACTTCAAAGGTAGTTTTTTTTCTAAATTAATTATTTCTTAGCGTGAAGTTAGTAGCAAAATCTTCTTTACAATAAATCAATTATACGATTACAAATACATATAAATTAATAATACATTTTAATTTCCAAATTATTATTATTATTATTATTATTATTATTATTATTATTAATAATAATAATAATAATAATAATAATAATAATAACAACAACAACAACAATAATAATAATAATAATAATAATAATTACTTTGTATAGCGCCTAATCTTTAGAAGCTCTAAGTGCTTTACACCATCTATACAAATATGACTACACTACAGAAAAACAAATTACAAAAACAATGAAATTGGAAAACATAAAAACATGCTGAAAACATATCAGATACAAAACATTATTAAGTCCCTAAGTTTGTCCCTGCAGTTGAAAAAGGTGAGTTTTAAGAGCACTCTTAAAAGAGACCACTGTGTTTTTGTGACTAACTTCAATGGGCAATTCGTTCCACATCGCCGGGCCCTAGTATGCAAGAGAACGTTGTCCATATGACTTCGTTTTCAGAGGGAACAATGCGTATATAATTGTCAGAAGAAGAGAGTAAGTATATTGTTGGTGTATACACATGGGTGAGGCCGGATAGGTATGTTGGACTGGAGTCTGTCAGTGAAACATAGCACAGAGAACAAATTTTGTATTTGATTCTGTATCGACTTGATAGCCAGTGTAGGGTACAGAGTAGTGGTGAGGTGTGCTCTGATCGAGGTACTCTAAAGATACTCTAACATTACAATACATATTTTAAGAATAACATTATATAATTAAAAGAATACATAACTGTTTCAAGTACTTCTACAAAGAACTAAATTGTTTTAATGAAAAGTAAACCTAAATTTTTAAAACACACACACACACACACACACATATATATATATATATATATATATATATATATATATATATATATATATATTATATATATATATATATATATATATATATATATATATATATATATATATATATATATATATATATACCAGCTCCAGCATTCATTTCGCTGTGCATAACTTGATTTCACTTACCTAAACACCACTTTTCAAGTGCGATTTGTTCGGAATAAAATTCCACACGATTACTTATAAACTACAAATAACACAGATCCTAAGCAGCCGTCACATAATAAGGGTATATGTTGTTTCTTCTGCTGCTTACACTTAGAAACGACATCGAATGAGGCCTGCAAGTGAATTATGCAAAGGTATAATATGTAATTTGCTGAAGGATATGACTTTGAAAGTATTATATACGGCATTTCTGAAGCAGGAGTGAAACACGCATTTATGAAGAAGCAACGTTCTTTTCACAAAATGAATTAGAAATACAAATGAAAATACACCTGAACCTAGAATGTTATCAAAACATGTTAATTATATTTGTTGTTGTATTTGTTACGTGCTTAGGCTCTAATAAGCAGCAACATAGAAAGAAGTGAAAATAACAAGCTTGTAAAATTTAACAAACAATTTATTGAGTATAAATATTTTCATAAAAGAAAACATTCAAACTTATGTTTTTAGAGAATCAAGTGGAAAAATTAATCCAAAAGGAATTCACAATATAATTCACTAGTGGAATTGCAAGAGTCCTGATAATAAAATGTCCTAATAGTTCCCGGTTCGAATTCTGACGATGTAATCTAATATGGACGACGATGTCACTTGATTTAGTCAGTTCTTATTAATTAAAATCTATGAGCACATATTCTTTTCCAGATAAATAATAAAATAATTCTTCTTGCTCCAAACGAATTGACACAATTTCCAGTACAAGTAATTAAAAATAACTCAAAAAGAAGACACAACTTAATATTATAAAAGCCCAACTTCTAATAAATATCTCGCTCCAAAACATCACTTAAATACCTGTTTTTACGTAAACAAGAAAGGGGTCACGACCTTTCAGAATCTCTCAGAACAATCTCACGTTCAAGAAATCACGTAAACATCGTATGACCCAACTAAATTAGAAAGATGTTTATACTTTACTCCATTTTGTCCATGGAATCAACCAATTATTTTAAAATAAAGCTCTAATGTCCTTGGAATCAACCAATCATTTTAGAAGCTTGTTTACACTCTGAAGTAAGGTCAGAAAATGAGGTTAACATCTGCTGTTTACTGGTAGAGTGAAAATTTCTAGAAAAATTTCCCAATGAATGAATTTTTAATCTAAACTGTCAGATTTAAATCTAACAGACAGACAATAAAAAATAAATATAAATGACTTATATTAAATATACGTAACATATTACACCCAAAGGTATGTCTGTCTAATATGACTCCATCAAGAGGAAAGTGAAGGTAAAACGTGATTATATTTTATACCCTACACTTGAATTGAACTGATTAGGTGGCTAGTGTGAATTTAAGAGTCATGACTCATTGCACATTCCAGGAGCTTTTCTTTCTGGTCTGGAAATTGTGTATTATGTTGAGCGTTTTTGTCGATACTTCCTAATTCTGCTGAGTATGGACATGGATTTATTATCACCCAAAATTTCATTCAAAATAAAAGTGTCTTTCATTCGAGAAGGGACTGGAACGCATCTTGACTCCAGCTGCATGTATTTTACTGTTCTGTCAATTAATATTTGGAATTATAACGTGGAGACTAGTATAAACTATTTCAATTGTAATTAACAAAACGATGCTATGGAATATTACGATCATTTCATTTTGAGTGCAGGAAGGAGAATTAAAAATCACTTGGAACGTAGTCGACATTACAATGCAATTTCATTATAATCAAGCGTTAGAACCCATGGATAACTCATGTAATTCCGATTTGCCCAACTAAACAAGTTCATTTTGAAGAAATTGAACATGCAAAAATTAAATTATATTTTGGTCGTACTTATTAAGACGTAATGAAGATATGTTTCTGACTGATCACATGTATTCTGCCGCAGCCATGTTGTGACTTGTTTGGCGTATATCGATAACCTAAATCCGAAGCATTGTTTCAAAAAAGTTAACGCGGAAAATTGATAAGTAGCTGGTGTGTGACAATCGATTCATCCATTGGAAATAATAATTCTTCGTCTTCTTGGTCGATTAGCTCTCAGGCCCTTACTCTTAGAAGAAAAACTTCCGGAGTATCTTTCTTTAACAATTAGTACTTTCACTTATAACTTGTACGTCTCTTATAGATATGTGATAGCCTTTGCCCTCAGTAGGCTTTTGCTAGTGTTATATACCCAAATGAACACTGGCCATATTGTAAACTAAAACCATTACCAACAGTTACGAACATTTCCCTTTAATGACTGTTTCAATGATCAGAATGGTATTGTGAATACTGTGTCTCTCATGTTTCCTGTTGACACTGCAAATATCACGTTCACTTATTTGCCTCTCTGAAAGTTTAATTTGTGATTGTAAACTCGTCCACATGTTTCACTTTATCATCTCCATTTTGAAATAGACGAAACAGCTTTTTAATAAATTGAAACCTAAAGTTTACTACATGAGTGTACATGGTTTGATTACTAAGTAGTTCCTAATACACTATATTATTTTAGCCACACGTGTCGTGAACGTGCGTTCAATATCAAGGTGTTCAGTATCGTAAAATACTGCACGGTTCTGACATTGTAAAGTTAACGGAGAAAACAAGAGGTATATAATAATGTATATTACACTACTGACTGAAACAATGAAAGTCGGTTGTTTGATAAACAATTTATTTATTTGTGTACTTTCTTAGAAGATGATGATGAAGAAGAAAACAAGTAGAGAAGACATGGAAAAAGCAGCAAACATGAACGATGGTGTACAGTGAGTTTTGCGGAAAATCTGCTGATATTTTTTGTCTAAAATGCAGCTCTCAAAGACCTCATATGCAGTGTGTACAGAAATGGCACGCTCTTCACCTTTCGTTACTAGTTCTGATTTTATATATGAATTTATATTTTTTTGGCTTAAATCATCAGAAGACTTCGTTACAACTGTTACGCTTTTGAAAGCGAAAATTAATAGACAAAGTATATGTAACGAGACATTGCATGTGCAGATAAATATTCTGATAAGATTTCAATCCTAGCATTTTAGCATATTTTATGTACAAGGAAATAAAACCTGTATGTAAATATTTAGACATCAACATGAATCGTCTTCTAAACGTTTGAATATAAAAATATCAAAGAACACGTGATTGTTATAAGAAATTGCTACATCATCCTGATTTTCTCTTTCTCTTTCTATGAACAGATTATAAATTGATTGTGCTTTACATATACAACTATGACTGTATTGTGAAATAATGCAATACCAGTCAAAACAATAACTTTACAAATCAAAATCACATTACATGGGTTTCCCATATTAGCATATTTATAATCTCATTTCATATCAATCACACGCGCGTCTCGGACTTTCCAAGACATGTGTCTATTCGATATTCAATGTTATCTATTGCCAAAACATCTTGCAACCGATATGACAAAAGACTAAACACACATTTATTGAAGGAATACAATAGTAACTCTTCGTTAGGGAGTTATTTTCGTTCTTACAAAACTTATTCTTCTGTTGGACGATGAAGGAAATATTCAAGCAGGACAAGTGTTGATCGCAAACTTAAATCAAATGATTTTCGAAATTTAGGTAATTTGCGTATGTTACCAATACTTTGGGACAGACAAACTGGGGAAATCCATCTATGCTAATTACCTTTTTATACTTTCAAATTAATTAACCAAACGACAATCTACATAGTTTTATCAGATATAAGGAAATATTTCCCTCATGATATGGAAATATTGTGTGTTGTTACTTGCACTTTCGGCTCTCGTCACATTAGCTATTACTTTATGCTTCATATAGATACATAATTATGCAGTTATTTACATGTTAAATATCCATCGAGCTGTTCAGTCTATACTGATCTATGTGGATAACACTATGAATTATCGGCATATCCTAGAAAGTTATTCATATTAGTAGAACTGGGACTGCAGAAGTTGACGAAAATGTCAAAAATTTTAAATTCATTGTTTCTTGAAATACCAGTAAAGGAACATAATTTGAAATTGTTAAACAATACTGAATATATAGAGAAACTGTAGTCCATTGGTAAGTTAACATCAGAAGATACTTGTTTTTCGAGTGGCGGTGTTTAGCGTTTCAGTGATACTTTGAAGCAGTTTAACAAAAAATAAATGGATGGATCAAGGAAATTTTTAATTTATCTTTGAGAGCTATAAGAGATACAAATTAGAACATTTAAGTGCACAAGTGAGAAGAATTTAAGGATACTGGATAAAAGAGCCTCAAAATAATGTTTGTGTTCAGCCATGTGAATTTTGCACAAATTAAACTGTGCAATGAGCCTTCTCTCTCTCTCTCTCTCTCTCTCTCTCTCTCTCTCTCTCTCTCTCTCTCTTACACACACACACACACACACACACACACACACACACACTGGTCAGCTTTATGGCACAGGATAGACAGGCAATAGTACGACTTTGAAAGATAATGCCATTGTACTTAATTGTAGATATTTCGCCTTACGGAAAATAAACCAAAGTGGGTGGTTCAATAGATATCAACAGACGAAATGTAAACCAAAGTGGGTCGTTGGGTGGATATCACCTGACGGAAAGTAAACCAAAGTGAGTGGTTCAGGTGTATACAGGCTATCAATAAGTTCAAGAACACACCGATGAAATTATTTGGCAGGGTTCAATAACGAAGTTTACAAAATCAAAGTGAATTTACAAAGGAATTTACATATAAATACAAAACATATTTACTTTGTGAAATACAATAGTCTCACTCTTAAATGACCTTACTTTCTGCACCAGGAAAGTGTCCGTTTTAGACAATTGGCCTTTCCAGAGGGAGAACTATATTTGTGACAAGTATGTGTATACTTAGAAAGCTATAACTGGGGCCCCGAGTGGCCGAGTGCGCTGTCCATTATGGACCACTGCCATCTCACCTCTGTCTGCGTGTGTTCGAGTCTAAGATTCGGCAAATGTAGTTATGTGCGAAAGCTTGCCAGTAGCTTCTCGTGGGTCGGTGGTTCTTTCCGGTTTCTTCCTCCACCATTAATACTGGCCGCCATGTATAGCCTATATTGTGCTGAAAAATGGCGTTAAACTATAAAAAAAGAAAGCTATAACTAATTTTAAAGCGTTTAATATCATCATTTAAAGTAGGACTAATTATTAAAACGTTCTTCTTGTCTCAAGAACTTATTTATTCAAGTTAAAACACAATAACAGCTCATATTATTAAGCGTGAAATGCAAGTAGGGTATTGTTAACATGCGCACAAAACCACCCAACTACGTCATGGAAATCTTGGTACATACATTGCTTGGCATTTAATATACTTATCTTAAAATTTACTCCATTTTTCCACTGCTACATAATATTCTTCTTGTACTATATGATGTTGTATATATGAGTCTCCCTAACATGAAAGTTCCAACACTTTTTTCGGTAACGAAAAGCTGGCATCGGGAAACATACAACGTATGAATATTCTGATGACTTACCACAACTTATGAATTAAATAATATAGAATCTGGACATAAAACATTAAAATAAAATATTGCCGACTGTGAGGACTAAATTTTACATGTTTGAAATAATATGCTAGCCGCTTTTCGCGCATGACAGATGACCTTTCTGCTTTCCTAAGGGGTACCTTCGAACTCAAACACATCGATGCCAAGGGAATCTGGTCGCGAAAAGTGCGTGGCTGCTAGTCACGGGTACGTTCATGAGGGGGACCACTGTACACACTAGGACGTGTGTAAGGGCCAACAAAGAAAGTTGTATTTTGTTTAGATTGCTAGCCCTGTTGTAAATGTTATGTCGTAAACGATTTTCATGATACTGCATTAGCATGGATGCCAAGCTTTATTTCAATGCACAACATCCATGAACTTGATATTTCAATTAACTTCGCACTTTTTTCCAACGTAATTGACACGATAAATACTGTTCTAATTCCTTACAGTTAAAAACAGTTTGCAGTCAAACTATTGAGTTAAACTATGTATTGGATGGAATCCAAGTACGACCTCTTTGATATTCAAATGAATGTGTTAGGCTTTATAATGGAATGAAAGACAACCATGCCCTATTTGATGTAAAAACGACCATGGTTATTATGCTAATTACAGATATCAGAAGCATGTAAGCTTGTGTTACCCCAAACTCTCTGTATGATGTAACACAGCCTCGTGTTAAGAACGAAAGACTATAGGACGGATAAAATTTCGAAGAATTATGTGAACATCAGCCTTGTTAATTTTTGTGTGTGTGTGTGTGTGTGTGTGTGTGTGTGTGTTAGTCACGAATTTTTTCTTGCATGCTCACTGTCTCTAAAATAGCATGGCCAATATATTATACAAGACGGTATGAACACGTCAGCTTACAGCTTATGTTCACTTAAGCAGTATTTACTATGTAACAGGGACGTCATTTCAAATTTCCAGGGGGAGGGGCAAAACTTGACAGGATTGTCAATTTTGTAATTAGGCTACAGCAATTTTACAGCACATGCAAATTCAGGATTGGATTTTTAAAAAATCCCCGCCCCTCTCCCCCACTAAATAACGTCCCTGCTATATAGCACAGTGCAATCTATTGCTCCTAGCACGCGGTGACAGTCTTCATTTTCACAACAGGTAATGAATTAATGAAGTTTAAGCAGTGATAAATGGCAAGGGTGGTATTCGTTATAGCTTCAGGTTTTCAGAGTTGATGCTGTTTTCAATTATCGAAAACAAGTGCAGGATTATCAAGTCCGTGTTTGCAACCATTCGCGAGATAATCCATCTGAATCTCTTGTGCTAGTGACCCATCGTTCGGTTCCCACTCTAACGTCGGCGTTGTGATAGTTTTCAGCCTCTATAAATACAAAGCGCGAAGATTAAGTCATCATTGGAAATAACCAAACATATTTACATTGCTTATATATATATATATATATATATATATATATATATATATATATATATATATATATATATATATATATATATATATATATATATATTCATTAAAAGAAATTTAAATTCGAAGTTTATCTTATGTTTATTTATAATAAATTCGTTAATTGTTTTTACATGTTTACGAATAATGTGCAAATGTCATTTTATTATTGTATTTTAATGAATTAGAGTGGCCGTTATTATCCTTAACTCTTTTTTGCCAGATATTATATTCAGATTCGGATCTAGATGGAAGTCAAATAGACTCTAATAGCATAACCATATTACGAAGGCAAACTCATATATTTCTTTGTGCGTGGTAAGGATGCGGTAGTAGTTCTTGCACCGCATTAACAAATCTCTATTGTTGTATATGTATGTCTCTTTTCATCATGACAAGAAAACATATTGATCTGCATGCATGTATCTTTCATCATGACAAAAAAAAAAACACGCAATGTTTTTCAAATATCATGGTTTTTCCAAACTGGAACAGAATGTTGAATAAAATGATGCATATGTCGTAATATCTATTAGCATAATTGACAAAAATAACAATTAGAACACAATAAATCAGAATATGTGCTTTCCTATGGTGACACAGATACTCAGAACAGAGATGAAATGCTGAATCAGGGCAAATTGTCTTACCTGAAAGAGATTTCCCTTCGCCTGATACAGCTTGTACAGAAACATTAGTGGAATTGGACATATCACAAAGGCCGTAATAAGCCAACCGATCACCTGGGCGAATTCCGGGTAATTCAAGTCTTTATTAATCTTGGGTGGATTGTATGTTGCCATACGGTATATAAACAGCAACTGCAGCGAGAAAAAAAAATTGATTGCTGGTGAATACCAATGGCTAATCTGTTTTCATGTTTAAATTGCTAATGCAATATCTCTCTCTCTCTCTCTCTCTCTCTCTCTCTCTCTCTCTCTCTCTCTCTCTCTCTCTCTCTCTCTCTCTCTCTCTCTCTCTCTCTCTTACCCCAACCAGGATTGGTGCGCAGAAAACCCAGCAGAATCCCCAGTAAACTACAGGTGTTGGTGCACGTCCCAGCATATATGTTGTATCATGGATAAATCTTTTAACACCTGAAAAAAATTATCAACATGTTAAAATGATTTTTCTTCCGTCTTTGTAAAGCAATATTACAATGCTGAAGTTATTTACAAATGATATCTGCTTCTGCAGTCTGCCTTTAAGAGGAATATCGGAAACATGATGATGATGATGATGATGATGATGATGATGATAGTATCAATATCTTTCTGCCTTTGTGTTTCTCCTCCGATACCTTTTGTTATATTCAATCTACACACGTACACATATACCGAGCAATATATGTTATGCTGTTAAGAATATCGTCCCTGTTCGGGCTTTTCTCTGCAGGTTTTACTTTAATAGCTTCCTCCAAATTAATGCAAAGTTCCAAATGCTTCTAATATGCGGTGCTTCGTGGTACCTGACAAGGTTATTCATTTGAGGAAAAGCAAACAATATTATATTTGCTTACCATAAACCCACATGACAGCTATGCATTCACAGGTGGCCACAAACAGTAATGAAAAATCGGCACCAAAGCCATCCATGAGTCCCACGATATAGTCTCCCACCTATGGTAAAGAAAACAATCTGTCTATATCTGATTCAGAATACTCGGAAGGAATCACTCGTCCTTCAGTTAGGAAATGTAAATATTTGTCCTTATCGCCAGATTTTAACATTTTGAATAAATAATTGTATACTCAGCACATGCTGTAAACGAAGCTTGTGCTAAATTTCGGATGAAAAAATTAAACATTAAACACTAAAATGGATGAATAGTTATAAATAGTAAAATCATCTTCATCATCTGTCTAATTTTATTCACAACGTCTAATATTTAACCCATCAGCATCACAACGCTCATAGTTGCTCCATGTGTCAAACGTTTCTGCAGTTTGATGTACAAATACTAAAACTATCCTTCCCATTACAATATTAAAACAACCTTTCCCATTAATTATTTCCCTTCACATTGCCATTTATGACTGGTAGGAAATCTTTTGATTACAAAAAGGTCCAAATGTCAGTGCCAAGTAGCTCGTCACTGCATGCATTTGACATAAAAATAATGGCCATTAATTTGACATAAAAATAATGGCCATTAATTTGACATAAAAATAATGGCCATTAATTTGACATAAAAATAATGGCCATTAATTTGGAGCACTACGTTCCATGTCTTAACATACCGCTCCGGTGGCCTAGTGGTTAGAGCGTTCGCCGCGGAAAGCGGGAGGTCGTGGGTTCGATCCCCGACCGAGTCATACCAAAGACTTACAAAAATGGTACTAACAGCTGCCTCGCTTGACGCTCAGCATTAAGAGGTTAGTGTTAGGACTGGTCGGCCTGGTGTCAGGATAATGTGACTGGGTGGGACATCATGCTACATGTCTGCGGCATGATGCCTCAGTGCTAGACATCACTATAAACTGCCTCACAGCAGACATCGTAGCGATATGACTGAAAAATTGTTAAAGCTACGTTAAAAATCCTAATCAAACAAACAAACAAACAAATCCATGTCTTAACACATACACACCCTTCCAACTTCAATTTTCAATTGTATTTAAAACTAAAAACAAAATATTTCTAGAAGTATAATTCACAATCTATATGCATTTATTTGAGAGCTGCAAACTGGCGAATTCCACTCCCCTCCACCCTCAAAATTGCTTTTAGCTAATACATCTGTCCTTGGACGAAGTAAAGACCTCATGACCTTTAATAGTTACTCGACTTATACAGGTTACAGCAATCTGATTGTGAAATAGAATCATGTTACTTAGAGTTACTTAGTCATAAGATGCAGAGAAAATGCTGAAGTGTAAATTTTAATTCCAAATTCGCATTGTTCAACATAACTAAGATGGACTCAGACTTCATCATTAACCAAAGAAAAACAAATACTGACATCATCATCAAAGCTTCGACTTTTACTTACAGGTGTGATGCAGGGAAGAGCGATGAAGTAACATACAATTCCAGCACCAACACACAAATAGCCCTTGTGCTTTCTAAGACGCGGAAACTCGTCTTGGATACAGGTGAGTGCTGTTTCCAGCATAGCGAACTGAAACAAACAAACTTCTTATAATACTCCTCACGAAAACAAACTGAAAAGAAAAGCTCAGAGTGAAATGCACTGGTTTTTAGCAGCCGTGGAAAAACATGTGGATACTTGTTGTCCTTCCAAAAGTGCAACAACAAATATTTATTTTCAAAATCTATATTATTTGAAGTTTTTTGCAAATACAATTGAGAATGTATACTGTATTTCACGTACCTCACTGTCAAGTCCAAGAGTAAAAAGCATGAAGAAAAAGAGTATGGACCAGAGTTGCGGAATCGGCATGTTAGACAATGCTTCCGGATACGCTACAAAAGCTAACCCATATCCTGTAATAATAATAATAATAATAATAATAATAATAATAATAATAATAATAATATGTAATAATAATAATAATAATAATAATAATAATATTAATAATAATAATAATAATAATAATAATAATAATAATATTAATAATAATAATAATAATATTAATAATAATAATAATAATAATGATAATAATAATATTAATAATAATAATAATAATAATAATAATAATATATTAATAATAATAATAATAATATTATTATTAATAATAATAATAATAATAATAATAATATTAATAATAATAATAGTAATAATAATAATAATATTAATAATAATAATAATAATAATAATAATAATAATAATAATAATAATGATAATAATAATAATAATAGCAACAAAGACCAGTTTTTGTCTTCTTGATATAGGCCATTGGCATTAGCACGAAGGACAGTGATGTTTTAAAACATTTCAGAACTGCCAGATAGCTCAGTCCTTGCAGCCTCTGAAACTAGAGTTGCTAATATACCATACTCAACCTTGAAACTCTATGGCTCTGTTTTCCAATCATTTCTTTAGCATATTCGTCAAAAAAGAATGCCATGAAATATTTTATATTTATCTTGGAAGACTCTTGATTCTGCAAAATGTTTTAAGGAACAACATTTGGCAGTGAGAGCGAAGAAAGCTCGATTCCTAGATATATTCAGCAGCTCAATTACAGAAAGTAAGAAATTGTGACTTCTGTATACCGCAGTTGATTTGGAAGATGGTTGTCAGATTTTAAAATGCAAATCAGCCCTTCAAAACCAAGGAGTCAACAAATCGACCTTGTATCATTAATGCACCATTCATCGTTATGACATCTGCAACAACTACTCAGAATGCCAACAATTACATGTAAGAAGAATCAATACATAAGTTTGCATCTTTTATATTTTTAGCAAGTAATTAATGGCGCACTTTTAACGAAATACCAGTGTTATTTAAACATACTACTATTTTATAAAGAAAATTACATTAAAGGATATTTCAGACTGGTCATTTATTTCTGTGGAATGTTATCTGAAATAATACATCCGTTTATTTCTCAATGGTTCTGTGTGTCATGATATTTTATGGTATGTGTACATAGAGTCAGTACGTGTTCACACTGGTTAATACTTAAAGATATTTTCTTTTAAACATTCACAGACCAGCTCACAGACTTGAAAGCCATGAAATGGTGGGTAACATAAAGACGAGAAATGGTGGGTAACATAAAGACGAGAAAAAATGGTGGGTAACATAAAGACGAGAAATGGTGGGTAACATAAAGACAAGAAATGGTGGGTAACGTAAAGACGAGAAATGGTTGGTAACATAAAGACGAGAAATGGTGGGTAACATAAAGACAAGAAATGGTGGGAAACATATAGACGAGAAACGGTGGGTAACATAAAGACATGAAACGGTGGGTAACGTAAAGACATGAAATGGTGGGTAACATAAAGACATGAAACGGTGGGTAACATAAAGACATGAAATGGTGGGTAACGTAAAGACGAGAAATGGTTGGTAACATAAAGACGAGAAATGGTGGGTAACATAAAGACATGAAATGGTGGGTAACATAAAGACAAGAAATGGTTGGTAATGTAATGACAGGAAATGGTGTGTAACATAAAGACAGGAAGTGGTGGTTAACGTAATGACAGGCAATGTTGATTAATATGAAGCTTGAGTTTATCAAATAGAATATGGTGAAACAAAATCAAAATACATACAACAAAACCATATCAAAATACGCATCACATACTTATAACACTACCACATCAACAATATAGAAACATACATAGCCTGATTTTGATACCATTATATTTCTATCTCAACAGCTCCAAATCATGAACAATACAGCCGTCTTCACTTTACTATGTATTAAGTGGACTGCTTCCCACAAAAATATAAGCGTACATAAATACAGCTGAGTGCGTCCTTATAGACTGTGTTGAATATTCTTGCAAATGTTGTTTGTTTACATTTAGATATCCATGATGATATAAATACTATTTTTAAGTTTGAATGTCCATTACTTCGTTTAATATTCATTGCAAAACAAAGACATGTTCCGACTTACCTCCTCTTGCTACATCCTCTATACCCACCCCCATGGTCTTTGCCATTCCACCCAGCGTCATGAAAATGACAAAACCAGCGATAATACTTGTTGCCATGTCCATTATGGCAATCAGCATTGCATCTCTGTGGATGGAGAAAATGATGTTAATAGAAATACTACATTGTAACTAATCAGGGAACATTTAGAAAGAATGGCTGACTGTAGATTCCACTTCGTGTAAATAACGAAAAAGTCATAATACGTCACTTATAGCAATTTATATAAACATGCACTAGCTCAACGAGTTCAAGTCCCAGTTAAAACTTGGCAAAGGGGCTCTGATGACTTACAATATTATCTCATAATTATTCCAGTCCATCGCGGGCCAGACAAAAACGCTGAGACATTTCTCTCAAGCATGCATCCGGCTAAGAGTAATATCAACATTACAGCCCGCGGACAACTCCGAGAATAGGGAGGACATCGTTATCGGTGGGTACTTTATAGTGCAGCTTGACCTGATATTAGGCCTTGATTAACCAGACCGCTATGTCGTTATTATGTTACACCTGTAGTTTCATAGTTATGACCGTATAATGTTGAACCATAATAAGATTGAGGCCATCAATAATAAATTCGACAGAGCTTTTGCAAAGATTCTTGAAAAAGGTGAAAATTATAAACATGCAGGTTCAGGATGGGCTCAGCATGGATACATGCCATATGAATTAATGTACATCTTTATATTTCCCTGTGCAAGCCATTCCGTGGGTCGAGTTATAATCAAACACCAGCTTCTATTCCGCCACGAAGATTAGTAAATATGAAGCCCAATTACAAACATTGTTTCAAATCGGCGAACTTATTCGTGCTTCAGCCTTCGTGCGATCATACAAATTAGCCTCGAAAATACCCACGCACCTGGGAGAATGTACGTTTGGTAACATTTAATTTTCTGTGCAAGTTACTGACATTAGTAGCTTTGAACAATTCGAACCTGATATCGTCATTAATGCGTTTGTTTGCAATAAAGGTCTACAGCCGATTCAACTCCACATGCATACGTGAAGACTAAACTTAATTAACTACTGCTGACGGGAAACGTTGCAAACGTGGATCACTCTGATGTCTTTGAGGGGCTGTACTACTAAGTGAGGATAAAAGATTTTAAACGAACAGTTTGCCAGGCCAGCAATCACCATGGAAGAAATTTGCCCTTGTAACGCTGCATATATGCAGTTAGCATCCAAGAGCTTCCTAATGGCCATGACGTTTTACTGTCCTAGAGTCATATTGAAGCCGCAGCGAACGATCATGCCAAACCTAATTAAAATATTAATCTTATGGAAGAAGAAAGTACCGAATATCAGTTGAATGTTAAAACGTTTTGGTGAATGACCAAACGTCGTCGCCTATACGTGTGGCTTCATTAAATACAAAACAAGCTGCTAACCAAGTCTAATGCGGGGTTTGCTCTACTGTTATCAGATGAGATGGAGCAACTGAGCTACCATGTTTTGTTGCGGCAAAAGCTGGAATGAATGTCTTTTTTAAACTTTCGAGCTTATAATGATTTAGATCTAACAATAGCTCTCCTGAAGGAGTTTTCAGCGTGCCGTCCATCAATGAAAATGTTCGCGATCCTCGTCATATACTCCAAACTAAACCAAACTTCAAATTGTGCTTCATAACCTTCTCTAGTCACGTGATCATCCAATGAATCGCAACAGCATATAACGCAATAATAAGGGTTATTCCCAATAATAAAGTTACATGATGTTTCAACTGTTGTTCATCGACTCACTTCAGTATCTTAATCCCATGCTAGGTACACTCATTATCACCCTCGCCGCAGGAAGTAATAACATATTTACGCGGACTGCACAATATCGTGGTGTTTCTCCCAGTGGCAAAAGATCTGAAATGTCCAAGTTCAAGATGCTTGTTTGTAATATTCCAAAACAAGTGTATGGGCAAAATGAAGTTTTCTTAATTTCAGTTATGGCCGACTGAGGCAATTTATTGATTACTATCAGGACAAATCATTTCCTCCGATAATTACACGCCCCCGAACAATGCATGGTCTGTGTTTAGTTAGCGAAATCTGGTGACTTAAGCAGTTGCACCGATGTGCAATTGCTCGAGGATGTATTTGAGATTTTACGTCCTAATGCCATGCGTATATAAAAGCTCGACCCCGCACGTTATTTCTCATCACACAGAATGGATTGTTGTTCGCTGCTATCAGAAACGACGATCGAGTATGAACTATTTATTGATATATATCGAGCAGCAGAGAGGGTGAACAGACCACGATTTCAAGCAAAAATAAGGCTTCCAGATAACGTTTCCGAACAAAAAATGGCCTACACACTACGTTTTCAGACAAAAAATAAGACTTCCAACAAAATCTCATTTAACCAAAAAAAAAGTCTCCATTTTTGCAAAAACGGATATTTTACGATTTTGCTCGCAACGATGTGGTCATCCACCCTCTCTGCTGCTAGTGATTTCATCACTGGGTTAACAAAAATAATAAATGATTTTAACCGAATATTTGATCCAGTCTTTAGGACTTTACAAACAAACTAATCGCTAACACCTCTTCTTGTAAATCAATCAGATTATTTGACTGGTCGGTAAGTCGGAAATTAATTCTCGTTAACGAATTATTATGGCATCGCATGTAGACAGGATTAATTGGGTTTTCAATAATTAGGAATCCTGGAGGAGCTGTTGGTGCAAATGAATAAAGAATATATCCTTGCTGAGCTTGATTTGATTGCTCTAGATTAATTTGATAGCTTCCTTCGATAACATCACACACTAAATTAAGCGCAATCACCGTTGAAATATTCACGTTGAACGGAGCGATATGCCTGCCGCCACCATCTGGATCATTATTATGTTTGAGGATAGTTGTTTGTTGTTCTGTTAATTTCCTTTCACATGCGTCATAGATTTTTTGGAAACCTTCATCGATGGCATCATTGAGAGATTTTTGTAGTTCTGGGTTATATCCTGGTAGTTTGAATGTGGGGATATCTTCAACGCGGATTTTATACATCGTTGCAAACATTGTTCGCGTTGTGGGGTTTTTATGATCGAGTATAAATCGAATAATTTGTGAATCAAATGTTTCCATGTCATTGATGATTTTGTTACATGTTTCTACGACGCTGATAAATTCATCTCGGGTGAGAGAGCCGGATTTAAGAGATATTAACAACAGTGAAAAATCATTATTCATCGCTGTGAAATTTTTAAGGATTTTATCTTCGTCGATCAAATGAAACTCACTCGATGGTTCAATCCCCAAAGGAGGTTGGCGCACTAAACTAAAAAATTCTATACTGAACTCTTTATAACTCTTTACTGGATTATCAGGTTTTATCCTGTCTGTGACATAATCAGATTTTTTAGGTTTGGGTGATACAACAACGATTTTCTCTAGAGTTTTACTCTGGGGTGGTAATTCAGGCCATCCTAGTACGGTTCTTATTGAGCTTTGATAGATATCTACGACATATTCTTCTGAGTTTATTTCAATGGCGGATGATAGCGTCGGTTCATGAACTGTTATAGCGATTTTTGACTCTACTCCAGTAATCGATTTTATTCTACGCGCGAATTCATTATTGATTTGTTCTATTTGGTATGACCCAGTTGGTATGGAAACGACGTTCCAGTCTGGGGTACCGTCGTCTTTATTCTTATACGAGAACACCAGTGAATTATTGGGTTGTTGACCACCAAATGCTACCGATCTAATATTAGGCCAACTGTGATACATTCGTAGTTTTGCTAGCGCGATTTCGCTCACAGGAACCGGAGAGGGGAAATTCACACTAAACTCGGGTTTCGTAGATGTTATTGATATCATACTCGTTTGTACTGGGTTCGTGTTCTCCACTACTCGTTGAAGTAATTCCTGCTGTGTCGTCATTATACTCATGATTTATTTCTAATTTTGGTATCGAGGAATCATAAATACTGACCATCACTGAGAATTCACAATCTGGTAATGTTGATATTATTGAGATCATTTTGTTTTTTGGGTTCGTGTTTTCTGATTCCATCGGTGTTGTCATTGTTATTATACTCATGTTGTCGCTCTAATTTCGATATCGCGGAATCAAAAATACTGACCATCGCTGAGAATTCACTATCTGATATAATCGTATTGTCGAGTGACGACGATATCATCAATGATAATTGCGAGTATGCGGTTGATGCAATATGAAATTGAAGTAAGTAATTCTGCAGTTTACTCTGGCTGCATGATGATATCTTTTTTGCTATCCCGGTTGATATACCCCCGATTGTAGCCACCGCAGAAATGCAAATTGGAACTACGACCGGGGCAATCATTGTAACCGATGCAAGTATTATTGCGGCACCAGTGAGAACGCTTGACACCGAGTATATAATAACATCAATTGCGGTGATTCTTCGTCGGTATTTTTTTATTTTTATTTGATATTCCTCAGTGAGGGTTTTGAGTCTATTTTGAAATTCTCTGACCTGATCATAGCGACATTGCGTCGATGACAAAGTCATTGTTGTTTATTTTAAAAACACTAGCGTTTTCAATTGTGAAATCCGAACGATTTAGTTATTTACTTAAATCCGCTACGAATTCCAGATACCATGTTACTGATGCCTTAGCCAAACTTTTATCATCGGCTTTTATCGTTAACCGTTCAGTTTTATCCTTGTCGATGATCGTTGAAATCGTATTGTTGACCCCGGATGAACTCGACGATGATATATTAAATTGAATTGGTGCTACCAGCGTTAATCGATAAATACCCTTGATAGTAGCTGTGATATCTAATTTGTTGTTTGCAGGTGTCCACTCAAATGATCCGTGTTGGATTGTATATACTACGTTATTGGTTTTCTCATGAGGAATTTTTGTTTTTTCAATGATTGTTATCATCCTCGAAAAATCACCTTTGACGGCTTCGATGAAAGTTTTCGTCTCATCGATGGATTTTTTAATATCAGGGAGTTTTATTTCAATTTTATCCAACTGGGTTCCAATAAATTTATCAATGATATTTCTACGAAATGATATAAACTGTTTTACGTTATCTTCAATTTTAGATTCAAGTATTTTTAGTACAGCCAGAGAATTGTTTAACTCATCGTTGAGAGTTTTTAATCGATCTGTAATCGTCGAAACGAGTACACCCGGTTTGAGTTTACCCTGATCGGAAAATAACGCGATAGTATCCTCGATTGCGTTTTGTTGTTTAACTAAAATATCATCCAGAGAAATATTACTGGTTTTCAATTTACCCTGATCGGAAAATAACGCAACGGTGTTTTCGATTGCGTTTCGTTGTTTAACTAAAATATCATCCAACGACACATCACTGGATTTCAATTTACCCTGTTTGTCCTGAAATACAACTATTTCATTAGGATCAACATTTGTTAAGTTCAACGTCTCAGCGATTTCATCTTTAATTTTTTTTGTTATATCCTTGACAGAATCAGGTGGTGCAGTGCCATCGGGTTTGGGTTTCAAAGATCTCCCCCAAATATCAATCATGTTATTGTAAAACTCTTTCTCTCTCTAAAATCGTTTCGATTTCCAGCGATTACTAGTGTATTCATTCACGACAACATGTGGTGGTTTTCCGCTTGGGTTACCCAAGGAGTTAGAAATAGCGTCAAGGACATTTAATACTTCGCTGCCACATATTGGTGGGTCAATCATTTGTTGTGTTGGTAGCGTAGAATACCAAGTCTTCATTGGAAGGGTTTTTATATACCGCATAAACTCTTTTGGTGGGGCTAATCCATATGAATCGAAATAAACAATCCCACGTGGATCAATAGCGTATGCAACCCAGTGAGTTCCAGGTCCGGTGCTGTTATCTAAATTAATGATTCCGGTTTCAACGCTGTTTGGTTGATGTGGTAATTGATCTTTCATAAAGACACCTCTGAAGTTTTTAATCGCGAGTTTTTTAGCCGCATCCATTAAATCAAAATTGGACATGGGAATCTTCGATTCCTGAATTAATAAATCGTTCCTGGTAGTCTTAGACCCTTTCCGCTGTACCACGAATACGGGGTTCCTGGTAGTCTTAGACCCAATCCGTGAACGGATCGTCCCTTTTTTTTATATCCTTTCCCAGTTGCTTTCTTTAGTGCCATTCCTGCTGCAGTACCAACGGCTCCTAACGCCGCTGCTTTAGCCACCGCTGGGGCTGCTGCTGCAATCAATGCTGGAATCGCAGCTAACAACGGAAATATACCGCCTGTTTTAATCATATTTTTGATAGCAGCCGCAGAAAGAGTAATCTGAACACCTTTTTTGGCTGCAAGTGCATCATTGAAATGTTTCACCTGACGAGTTGTCAGCGATAGTTTATTTGCACCACCAGTCATTTGGTTGGGTTTCAACGTGATTGTGGTTCCACATCGCTTAACCGATTCTGATTGCAATTTTTTTAATTGACCGGGAGTTAACGTAACACTAATAACACTATATGACATTATACATAATAGATTGATTCTAAATCGTTTACAATTTCAATTACATGTTTTCTACTGGTGCATCTACCACTCTCATTCTTCCTCCAACACCTTCGAGTAGCATTGATTTGTCGCTGAGAATGACAGCAACCGCTCTATAATTAGCAATAGCACCACGAGTCACATTAGCTCTAAAGTGTATATCAACGACGGACTGTCTTGTTAAATCGAGATGTTCCAGTGAGAAGTAATAGATCGGATACAGATTTTTAAAATCATATTGTGATATTTGCAAACCAGTATCGACATTTTGATCACGTGCCATAAATGACAACAGACGATGATAAACTCGTGCAATATGATTTTCTGTGTAATTAAGTTGTATATCCTCGGATGGTTCCTGTTGGCCGTTTATTCTCAGTGAGATGTCTTTCACACCTAACTGATCAAATATCATATGACTGAAACGTTGATCGCCAACTCGTGTGTTATCCTGTAACGCTACGAATATATGACGTGGCGCAGCAACGCCTTGTTTTGATGCTAGATTCCACGTGAATAACCCGTTGAGATTTGATTGTTTAACATCTGTACTCACGGTTAACCAACTCAACAACGACTTTCCTCCTTGGTCCATAAATGATAGTAATCGTTCTTCTGCGGTGATTGCTGGAGTCAACACTGGCATCCACAATGATATTTTTGTTAAATTGACTTTACCGGCATCAGCATTGGGATTTGCAGCATCTGCTGGAATCCTCCAGATTGCGTCATTATCATCACTCTTTCGTACAAGCGATACTGTATGCTTCGCCCCATAAATAACTTTTCGGACGTTTCTACAGAATCCAAATATGTGATGCAGTGGAATCGCGCATGAAAATGATTTACGCGCTCCTTGCAACATTGAAATACGTGTTGCAGCTCCTAGATTGAAGTTAGGATCGTTGTTTATAATCATATTCTCGACATCAACATTAGCAGCACCAGCATTATTCTGTGGTCGTCTTATAATAAATTGATTTCCTCCAGCGGTATTTTTAACATCCTTTGCAAACATCATAGAGGGTCCTGCTGATCTTGTATAATCATCGGAATATCTCGCTAACCCGATTATTGTTGTAGCCACATCAACGTCACGATCTATGGACTCAATTTCTTTTCCATCAATGAGATATCTAGCACTCTCAAATAACGCCATAATACCATTATTGACAAAACCGACTTGAGTACCAGCTGGATACTCTGTATCATTTGTTCTTATAATCTCTCCTTCGATTTCGATAAACGCTTCACAGGGCAAAAAGTATTTACTGGTATCATGGACTTGAAGTTCAATTCGCGATCGACTATTTGCGTCTATTGCATGATAAGCGTAATATTGATAATCGCGTACAGAATCATCCTTGCCAACTGGGGCGTCTATATCAAACGCCGGATCATGTGATTTTTTGAACATTTTATTCTATTTATCAGAGTCTAAATCGTAAAAATCCGTAGGATTTTCATCGACGTAGTTTTTTAAAGCCGCTTCCTGCTATCATATTTGCAATATTGCTTTGGTCCCCTTGATTTACCATTGACGCTAATTTTTCGTCTACTGCGTTATTTATAATTCTACTAACACTTGCAGGCATTTCCGCTGTAGACGGTAACGGTTTTGAAAATCCTTTGGATTTCATCCGTGATTTCACTAATGATGTTAATTTATTCCTCGCAGTTGAAAACGCTTTTCCAGCAAAATCTCCAACAGCACCAATACCCTTATCACGAATAACTTCAATTGCTTTCATTCCTAGTTGTTTAGCCAACGGCATCACTTTTGGAGCCATTCTCGCAAATAACCCTGCAATGGTATTGCCTAAACCATCTCCGTAGTATGCTCTATAAACTGGAAACCGTGAATTAACTACATAGACGGGGGTTGGTTTATCATGATTGTAGTGTATGATCATTATTTGAAATCAGAAACCATTTTTCAATTGTGAAATCCTTCGGATTTCCACGCTAGCGTTTTATTTAATCCCGGTGATTAATCACTGTGATAATCATGGACGGTTTCACCGTCTACTAACTCGTCAATGAAATCTCGATATGTTTTGATATCCATGATACCACCCTGAAATAATCGTCTACAGATATCAGCTGCTTCATTAATTATTTCCGGTGAGTTATTTCCAGCTCGGAAACCTCCTACAAGAACTTCTAATCGTGATATATCATTGATAACACTACCAGGGCATGAAACACTGGAATCTCTTAATCCACTTCCGCTATAACCAGTTGCTTCATCCTGTTTTTCTAAATCGGCTTCTTGTAATAAATAATCAAGAAGATTATCATCATCATCACGTGGTATTTGTTGTTTTTTAGGTGAAAAAGATATTTTCTTTGCAGGTTGCTGTCGCCGCCTTTGCAATTTTGGCGGTTTTTGTTGTTGTTTAAACTCTTCGTATTGTTTATACACTATACCCACTGCATTGATATATTGAATATATGATGCACTATCCTTCTTAATTCTACCTGTTTTTTCAGTTTTGATTTTGTAGAATATATCAGCCCAGTGAGTTATATTTCTAACAAACTTATGATATTCTGGTTTCAACATATTTTTCCTGTTTTCATAATTCGTAACAACAAGCTCAGGAATTCCTGTTGGATCAGTCTTATTAATTTCTGCTAACCCCGCCTCGTTAAATATCACGCGTAAATCATCAACTGTTCTTTTTGATTCTATTTGTTCTATTTGTTCTGTTTGTTCAGTTTTCGCTGCTATTTTTTCAAGTTCACCAATAACAGATTTTCCCGTCTCGGGAACATCTCCCAGTATAGCACGCTCTATCCCTTTCGTTGCTGTGGTTACTGGTTTAAACAATTCTTCGGATCCCATAGCAAAATCAGTCTGAAGACTCTGTCGTTGTTGTAGTTTATTCCGTACAGAGTCACGAATTGGTACAAATCTCCTGATTGCATCCAGTCGTTCACGAGCCAATCGGGTTGTTAATGCTTCATTGACCATTATTTGAAATCGTAAACAATTTTTCAATTGCAAAACAATTTTTTAATCCGACCTAACACCATCGGATGGTCATGGAAGTGTTATTTCACTGTGAGACAGCTTCGTTAATCGATGTTGAAAGTAGCAAAATTGTATATAAAAATAATAATACTGCTAGTTTCAACATTCTATTTTTGATCAATCCGAACCAGCCATCAATTTTTCATTCACTGATTTTGACATTTTTAATCAAAAAATGCTAAAAAAAAATTAAAATCTCTATGAGGGACGGTCACAATCAAATAATGATAAATGGTTGGTCAATCAAAATTTTTCATTTTCTTGAATTAACGCCCGTAGGTTTCTAACTTTAGAATTAACCTCCTTTTTCAATTCGTATTCGTACCCCAATTCTTTTCGTATTCGTTCTACGATGGTATACAACGGAGCGAACACACTTATGTCACTGGAAAATGCGAGAGAGTCCTTAATAGAATTCTGAATTCTTTTGATGAGCGCATACTTCTTTGGTAGCATATACTTGTTGGTGCTAACTCCGTATTCTATATCCTGAAAATCAGACATGATTTGATCAGGATTTAACCCATCTGATAGTTCAATATCCCAACCTTTCAATTTTGAAATCTCGGATAAAATGCTATTCATGTTTTCAGAATTCATTATTCTATAACAATGATATATTTCTAAATGAAAAATATGACGTATTAGACATAACTAAATTGAATTTTCTGTCCGCTCTTTTTTGAAATAGCCGATCGACAAACTCCTTCTGCAACATATCGTACTGAGGGTCTACAAATATTGAAATACTTGCCGGCTTCATATATTGATTTAAATACTTTTTCTTCGTTAGTTATTGTATTCAAAGATTTCACAGGTCTCGCTTTTTTCGAGTATTTCCCAGTCCTTCCTCGTTTGGTATTCTCACTATGTGTGATTGCTTGAAGATTTGATAAGGAATTGTTCTTCGGATTAGAATCAATATGATCAATAACAAAACCATCTTTGATCAATCCATGGAAACATTCATACACGAAACGATGATTGTAATATTTCTTCTTTCCAACAGTAAAGAACAAATACCCCATACCATTATCCCACCCAACTGGGTTCTTCAGTCTACGGTTTCTTACAACACCATCACTGGATGCTTCATAATTTGTACTCACTGGGTGTGGTCTGAATTCCTGGTTCATTCGTATACTATACTATTTGTCTAATTCATTGACTGATTCATTTGCAGTGATTCATTATATAAAAAATCTTTCATTTAGACACTTGTTTTTAGTATAGCATGATGGAGTTCAAGAGATTGACTTCGAGAAATGCTAAATTTAATGCTGATAGAGAGTTTAAGAGATTATTGAAAATCAGTCCTAGATTTAATCTCGATAGACCAAAACAACGTCCAAGAGACGGAAACATGAAAGAGTTTAAGAGATTATTGAAAATCAGTCCTAGATTTAATCTCGATAGACCCAAAAAACGTAACAAACGTCCAAGAGACGGAAACATGAAAGAGTTTAAGAGATTATTGAAAATCAGTCCTAGATTTAATCTCGATAGACCCAAAAAACGTAACAAACGTCCAAGAGACGGAAACATGAAAGAGTTTAAGAGATTATTGAAAATCAGTCCTAGATTTAATCTCGATAAACCCAAAAGACGTAACAAAATCAATCCTAGATTAAATCTCGATAAACCCAAAATCCTTCGGATTTCAAAAACGTCCAAGAGAGATTACCCCTGGAAAGATGCTCAATTCAATCTCGATATAGCTTCTAATACACCAAAGAATACAATTCTTGATAAAGCCATGATTAGTAAAATCAGAGATTGTTTTAATGAATTCAAACGTGATGGAGCATCCTATTGCTGGTCAACATTTCGAATTGATGGTGTTGTTGATGCTACCATGACTGATGAAAAAGCAGCAGTGATAATTTCACGTGTTGGGGAAAAACGGCATTTTTTCCGAATCAAATTCATTATCGAAGTCGATGGCAAATGGATTATTAAGGATAAATTTGAACCAATCCTCAAGAATAAAAAAGCTGTCATTGTGAGTAGAGATTCCAAACCAGGGATTCTAACCGGCATTGATAAACCATACTACGAAAGATCTTATCCCGTAACAGCAATGGTTTATGGGATATATCCGTTAAATGATAAACCCGATATCGCAAAACTAGCTCCTATGAAATATTCGTCAGGGCTTAATTGTGTAGCAGAACGAATACTAGAACACTTCACAAATGCATCCCGAGGAAATAAACTAACTGATCTGCGACGTAGGAAAATAACCGAATGGGAACTGACAGTGAAACAGCATGGTGCAAAGATTTCTGATATAGCTAAATTAGAAGCATCATTAAAATTCCCAATATCAGTAACAACAATAACCGGAGAAGTATTATACGAACCGAAATATCAATCGCGAGGAGCCCCAATACAGATTATTGATCATAACAAACACGCGTGGACACCTGCGGTAACAATATTTCCACGAGAACGAACCGTGAAATATATCCCTAAGGAGTTCGTCGGGGATGTTTTCTATGAAGAGAGATTATTTGATGCTATTCATGCGTTGTGTAAGGATGATCCTGTGTCAGTGTGGCTACTTAGAAGTGATGAAGAATTCGATCAATTTGTAAAACCAAATGGTGAATTATATCGCATTGAAGAATTAGATAACAGAATGAGAAAAATCGCTAGTGATTTTTCACCGCAGAATTCCCATGAAAAACTACTCACGGATAGTTTTACTATTCCATCAGTGATAGCTCACTTCGCAAGAGAAAAAAACTCATGGCGTCCAACACGAAATGATTTTCTCGAGGATGTTAAATTGAGTTGCGTCGAATTTGGTCATGGAGGACTGTGGAATACAAAATACCATCGTGATGGTATGATTTCAATTGATATATCCGCGTGTTATCCCGGAAGTTTTCTCGGGTATGGGGAATGCGCTGAGTACTTCAAACGATTTGGACACCCCACGCATGAAATGACTCGTGTTGCGATTAATGGACCATTGCCTGATTTTGATTTAACCGGATTCGCTCGTGTGATATCATTTGAATTAGCTACAGGGTTACATCCGTGTAGTTATGTTTGGCTCGGTAGACACCTATCTGAAAAACACTGGATGCCAATAGTGCTATTGAGATATATGATTGATTGTGGTATGCTAATATCGTTGATTGTTTCCGAGGCTATTATATGCTATCGAGCTCAGAAAGAAGTTTGGCTACCACAACCCAATCTAGATAGAATAATCAACGAACTACGAAAACAGTTTCCAGATTTCAGTGAAGAAGAAATCATAAATTGGTCTAAGAAGTTATTTGAAATTAAAAAAGAACAAACAAAAGATCTCGGAAGAAGAATAATCGGTAAATTTACCCAGGGTGGACGATACGATAACGCGAAATACTCTTCGCGGTTGATCATAGATGTCGCTGAATACGATTTTATTGTAGCGGATTTAATGAAACAGGGAAAACTTGTATCCCGTAAGGATGCTTTTCTATCCAGCGGCGAGAAATTAGGTACGGTTGTTACCTACTGTGATGGATATAATTCCCAGTACACACATTTGAGAAGTTCAATGTTAGCCTATGCTTGCATTAATCTATTTTCGATGATAAATAGATTTCCTAATACCGCGGTTAGAGTAGCCACTGATTCGATGTATATACATAATAAGTACAAATCAGCTGTAGCTAAATTCACAGATCCCGAAGAAAATTGGGGGTGTTGGCGATTTAAAAAGGAGATGCTACATGAGTATTGTGAATCCGCAGACGTTGCCATGGATGATAAATATATTTGTTGTAACCGTATTGAAATTGGAAACACTAGTGTTTCTACAGAATTTTCTAATGCACCACCGGTATCTGATCCAGTATGTAGATACAAGACAGTTTATTTAAACGGTTGTGGTGGGTCAGGAAAGACAACGCGTGCAATTGAATTATATCGTGGTGGTGGAAATACTTGTATTTCTACTAACATGATTGTGCTAACACCGACTCATAGACTCGCCAGAGAGATGATACAACGAGGGGTAAATGCTTGCACTTATCACAGCTTCTTTCGATGGAAGGGTGACAAATGGACTCCTGATCGAATGGGTGATAAATTCATTCCTGAAATCATAATCTGGGATGAAATATGCACAGTGTCATTAGATGTATTAAAAACATTTCTTGAGTGGTTGTTAACCAAAAACACAAAAGTCGTCATGTGCGGGGATCAAGGCCAACCACCACCATTTGTCGGTGCATCTCCACATGAATGGCTAAAGGGTTTTGTAGACTACTATGAAGAAATCACCACTGATTATAGATCACTTGATGAACGATTACGCGAGTTCAAAGCGCTAATTAGATTACAACCGGATAGAATCCAATGCGAAATAGCGCGTGAAGTGATTTCAGAAACCCCAATGAATGATTTCTGGGAAACATGGAGACCAAACGATTTGATCATTGCAAGTAGAAAAATAGTCAGGGATACACTTCAGATGAAGTTATTTGAATTGCATAAAGAAAAATTTGCAACGCTTCCAGTACCCCTTTGTTATAGGCCATCGGATACACGAAAACAGAATATTGAAGTTGATATTCCAGGACAGAGTGAAAAACAAATTCTGGTATTAAATGATATTGTGCTGGTTGATATCAATGTCGTTGAAGATGCATTGCGTGCTAATAAATCCCCGTGGACGCTAGGATACGCAGCAACAATACACTCTTCACAGGGATTGACTATATCGGATACAATTGTTTGGATGGTAGATAATCGCATCGAATGGTCAAATTTAGTCTATCTCGCAGTATCCAGAGTACGAAACATAAATCAACTTCGAAGAATTGTCCTCGATGATGAAATCATTGGTGATGATAATGACACAACAATAAGTGATATTGATGTTAGCATCATTAATAAAAAACTCTCCGGTTACAAACAACAGGACAAAAAAAAACAACGAGAATTTGATATTGATGCTAAATTAATAATCACTTTGAAGAAACAACAGAATAATCACTGCGCGAGTTGCAATTGTATAATGCGTTGGCAGTATTCAGATAAGGATCCTCGCCAATTCACCGTAGACAGAAAAAATAACAATCTCGGTCATGTCAGAAATAATGTGATGTTGACTTGTCTTGAGTGCAATAGACGCAACGGCGCTAGTTAAGACCATGCGGTGGCAATTGAGTATCCTCGGGAATCACTTGTAGTTGTTGTCGAGTAAAACCCCGCTGAGGGGCAGTTGAATCCAGTTTATAGACTGGAGGTCTACCAGTTGATCGTGTTATACTAGATATCTTATGCGTAGTGACGCTCCAAATAGGATCAGTAGCCCTTTTTCTACCCCCTTCAAGCTCTCCTGGTTCGTATAAGTACCTCACAATGACACTACTACCAAGAATTGGTTGGGAAATGCTAGCGTTTCTAGGGAAATCTTTTTGTGGTTGTACGGGTATTGACTTCTTTTTAATCGCGTTGATAGGTTTCATGTTGATTGTTCTAGTAATCTCGTTATTCAGTGCAGTAATCACAGATGGTAATCTTTTAACCCATTCACTGGATCGCTTTTCTTGAATGAATTCTTTTGCGTATTGATATCCAAATAACCGCTCAGCAATTGTCCGATTAAATCGTTCTACAATGGCCTGATCGCGATGTAGCGCAGTATGCCCTCGTCGTATGGTGACATTATGATGTTTCATTGTAGATAACACTGCACCCTGAAATTCCTTGCCAGGATCAACTTGTAACAGATTTGGCCAGTGCAGAGGACCTCGTCGATAAATCCTTTCAAATGCAGAAGCGACTTCAGTGGCCGATTTTGTTTTCAGCGGTTCTGCTTCTTTGTATCGACTCGCAACATCAACTACGGTTAACGCATATTTGTAACCACGATCATGTGGCAGAAATAATATATCAGCCTGATGAACTTCATTAGGAGCGGTCACATCAAAATGCGAGAATTGAATTTGTTTAGGCGGTGGTAGATAAATTTGCCATAGTGCCTGTTTGGATAACCAATTAGCCGCAGTGGTTTTTTTCACTTTTGCAGCTCTAGCGAGTTTATTGATTGCAGCGTTACCCCTCCAGTATCCCCTCGGAGAATAATAAATTGATTCCATATTATTAATTACCGGCACCTAACATCAATTTACTTTTCATAGCGGATTTTATCAAAAATGAAGACAATTTTTCTTTGAAGGATTTATCAGGAATAGCATTTAACGCATGAATTAATTTCACATCTGCTAGATGCCTGTGTTGCAGATTGCTGCTTTTATAAGCAACATCATGAAGGTGACAGGCCTTATCAATGGCGTTTATTGGTTCTTCACCGGGGTTGGGTTGATTTTGATTATTGAGTCTGATATCAAGTCTGGTTCCCGGTCCACAGTAGCTATATCCTGGAAGGTGCTTTTCTCCGGGGTACTTTGCCCATGGAGTTCCAGGGAGTTTTGCTAATTTGGCTGCGATATCACCTCCTCGTTTTTTTTTAAATCAGATTTCATAGACACAAATCTAAATTTCTTTGTACCACATTGCACGCATTTACCAGAAAGCGCTGATCGGTTATTTTTAGTTGTAATCGTCGTCACATCATCTGTGCCAGTACGCGTTTTACACTTCACACAATATAGATCCATAATTTATGTATAGAGATATGGATATAATTGATTTTTCAGCGACTAAAACAAGAGAACCAATTAAGCATCATGCAGCGCTACCAAACTCTATCCGGATGATTATAATCGGGCCATCTGGATCCGGTAAAACGCAATTGTTGCTCAATTTAATAATGAGATGGATGAAGTGGGATAAGTTGTATTTAATTGCCCCTAGCGTAGATGATCAACGATGTTATGAAGTGTTAAAGGATTTTAACGAGAATGCATCAGAAATTAAGGGTGAGAATGCCATTGATTTTATAACCGATATCGATGAAGCACCGAGTATTGATGATATTGATGGAGATATTAACAATTTAGTCGTATACGACGATATAATGTTGGATAAACAAAAGAATCCTGCTAGAATATTTTCCCGTGGGCGTCACAAAAACACTGACGTGATATATGTCACTCAACGCTACACTCAGGTTCCAAAAGTGATCAGAGATAACTGCAATATTCTTTCTGTATTCAACGGAGTTGATACTCATACTCTTAGAAATATTTGGCAGACATGGTGCTCTGATATGGACTTCAATCAATTTCGAGATTTCTTTAGTCATGCTCAGTCGACTCCGCACGGATTCGCAACAATAAATCTACATGATCCTCGGACACGATATCGTATCGGACTGGATCAAATATTCGGTTAAATCATTTATTATTTTTTGTTAACCCAGAACTGAAATCACTAGTGATGAAATCACTAGCAGCAGAGAGGGTGGATGACCACATCGTTGCGAGCAAAATCGTAAAATATCCGTTTTTGCAAAAATGGAGACTTTTTTTTTGGTTAAATGAGATTTTGTTGGAAGTCTTATTTTTTGTCTGAAAACGTAGTGTGTAGGCCATTTTTTGTTCGGAAACGTTATCTGGAAGCCTTATTTTTGCTTGAAATCGTGGTCTGTTCACCCTCTCTGCTGCTTATCGACATTTGTTTAATTCAATTTGGTAACCGCGGCGAGACTTACAAGACGAGTCAAAGCTTCGCGTAAGCAAAGGACCAGCTTGTGGTTGGAGACGCCCTTCCAAATAGTTGCATGGTTTATATTGACATAATATATCAGCAGAATAAACAATTAATACAACCATTGCAAATATACGCGTTTTAGTGGATCGCTCTCGCAGAGGCCAATATACACAAATACTTAACTACGATACAAATGCAGACATAAAATTTCTTCGAAGTTGACTTATAATACGTGGACGAGTTTCACCATGCCCAAAAAAAATTGTCAACTATCCTAGGAAGCGTAGTCTGTTTCCAGGAGTGGTTATCACCCTACCCGTCTACGATAGTGGATGCGTATGGGCAAGGAATGCACCATGCTCGTCCCGTACCTGCTCCGCAAGCTCCAAACTATGTTGTCCACATACGAAAAGGACAGTTTCATCTATTCTTGGGTATACGTTTTTGTGAAGTCCATCGATTGCTTATATTTCTCTAACATGCATAGATTGCTCTTTACATTGACAGGAATACATAAGTGCAGACGAAATATAAAAGGACTTCTTCACACTGATGTGCAATGCGTGTTTTAAATAGAAAAAGGAATATATGAAAATGAGTTTACCAACAGCGAGTACCCGAAAGACTATCCTGTATTCAACACTGGCAACACAAAATCGTGGGGCTGCAACCCAAAGTGTAGAAACCCCCAGTTCCATCAGTGGATCCAGTAAAAAGGTGAAGTAAGCAAAAGAGAAAATGCGAGTTTTTCACGAGGACTGGCGCGAACATACCTCTCTCCAACAAAAACGTGTTCATGATTAAAATGAAACAAATATAACCTAAGATATACTGCAAACATAATGAACACAGAATAAAGTATGGTGATTTCAGCATGAGCAGAGCCAGAGAAAATATAAGTTTACATGATTAAAATGTAAAGTATGGGCTCATGTTATTAACTGTTATAATGATAGTGTATCACTTTTCCTGGTACATCCCTCAGCTAGTTATGTGAATTCTGGTATGACTAGTTATACAGAGAACCCAAAAAACCTATGTCAGGATGTTAAATAAATAGATACATAAAATAATATCATTATACGAATGCATCGTATGTAGAATATGACAAATAAGGTAGAAACACGAAGTTCAGCTTAAGTCAGCAAAGTATGTAATATGAAACATTGTGGCCTACCTTTATGATCAGGGTGTAGTACTTGCCAATATATATCTTCCATTTAGGTTATATATAATTGTCATTGTCAACGAGTCTCTAACACTATTGGTTAATTTCAAGGACAACATTTTATTTTTAGTTCTTAGGGGTAGGAAATATCTAGAGTATGTGATTTTTAGTGAAGGCAGTCTCTTTCTGTGACCTTCCATGAACCTCTATCAATTTCTAGAAAATCATGTGATTACTTGTTTACTTAAAAAAAAAAAAACAGTTGTTTTGGATAGGAGTTCAGTAGATGTTTGGGCTTTATTATTATTATTAAGTTGTGTATTTCATGTTTGAGTGTTCTGGACTTTATATCAATTAATTGAAGAAAGAAGAATTATCTGGAAAAGGGCATATGTTTCATAATTTCATCTGGATGATATTAAATCAAGAACTGCATCACGTGACATTGTCAGCCATTTTGGATTACATCGTCAAGATTCGAACCTGGAACTATTAGAACATTTATTTATCAGGACATGCAATTCCGTTAGTGGATTATTTTGTGAATTTTATATTTGTTGGATTTGATTCTCTAAAACCGTAAGTTTATTTATTTTATGAAAATAATTGTACTTAATAAAAATCATTGTTAAAGTTTTACAAGCTTGTTAGTTTTCACTCTTTCTGTGTTGCTGCTTATTCGAGCCTAAGCACGTAACAATATATATATATATATATATATATATATATATATATATATATATATATATATATATATATATATATATATATATATATATATATATATATATATATATATAATAAATACTTACCCATACACATTATTTTTAAACTTGTTAAAGCTTCCAAACATCATGATACTGCCGAAAGATATCCCAAGAGAAAAAAACATCTGACCCGCAGCGGCAACCCAAATCTAAAAATAAGCACATTTCGAAATTCATATTTTCAATGTGTCGGTACGATGAGCTAAGTTTACAATATTTAACCTAAGCTTGACACAGAGAAAAATCGAAGGTTTTGCTCAAGCTAGATTTTCATTAAGAAAAAATAAATACATACGTCTCTATTTTTATAACTTTCCTAATGAAAGGATTGTGTCTTATATGAAGTCCATTGTTGTTTGTTATGTCGTCTTTTCGACAGCACCACAATATTACTACGAATTCAATAAATAGAGGATCTTACATTGCTAAATTTTCAAATACATTTGTTTATCAAATGAGACAAATACTTTCTAGATCTGCAAACTGTTATGAGTAAAAGTTAAAATTATGTTCTACAAATGAGATTTGCAATAAGCACGTGGAAAATTATATTTATAGTGTTACAGCGTATCCAATTGTAGAGTTCAAACACTTACATTATGAATCTGTATGGATATTGGCACTTTAAAATAATATGATTAAGTAATAATGAACTTATTGCATGGTTTGGAATGTAGAACTAGTTTTTTAAAAAATGAGACATTAATAGCACGATGGCGATGCACATTAGACATGTATGCCGACCTTAAGGTCCAGTAGTTTTTCCCACTTGGGCACCACGAAAAATAATACTCCGTCTAAAGCCCCGTCCAGTGTAGCTCCCCGAATTAATAGGATGATTAGAATTATATAGGGGAATGTAGCTGTAAAATACACAACCTGTGAACAAAATAAAACCAGATATAATACATATCAGCAATTGATGACCAGCCTTTAATAATCAAAATATATCAGTGAAAGACACAAAATACAAAGATGTGTAAAGAAAAAGAACCTGAGCGTCAAAGCATAATTATGTTTATCTATGTGGTTCTTTCTTCACGCTTACGTGTCGTGGATAAATAACTCTGGAGATAATTAACTCTAGAGATAATTAACTCTAGATATAATTAACTCTAGAGATAAGCCGATGGAACATGCTGAAGACTTAATTACACATATAAGTATTCAAATTAATGGCTTGTAATATATTAAAGTAACGCCTTAAAATAAATCATTTGACAGTAAATTCCCTAAAATACCACTTTAAAGGATATCATGTGGTAGTAATTCCCTAATGTAACACATACTAGTATGTCACTTAATTGTAATTCTCAAACATAACGCAAGCGTTACATTAGCTTCTTTGATTGTAATTCTCTCATGTAATGCACTAGAGAAACTCATTTGATTGTAATTATCTCATTGTAATAAAATAAACTCATTTGATTATAATTATCTCAATTCATGTAAAACAATAAACTCATTTGATTGTAACTATTTCAATGTAATAAAAGAAACTCATTTGATTGTAATTATCTCAATTAGTGTAATAAAATTAATCATTTGTTTGTAATTCTCTTTTAGCGAATAAGTCTATATTAACACATTAAAGTATTTTAGTTGACTTAAATTCTCCAACATAATAATTATTGCAATAATAATGATGTTAATAGATATGATTTTAATTCTCACAAATAAAACATTAAGTAAGTCATGCGATTACAAAACGTAACATTTACTTGTTAAAAAAACATATCGTAACGCGATATTTACCTTTCCTGAGGACCTGATCCCTTTAATGAGGCAGACGACAACAAGGATCCAGGACAGAAGCAGACACAAAGCAAGTTTCCACGACGGGGGACCCACATCTTCAGGATACATATTTGTGGCCTTGTGGATAACTTCCTTACTAACATGATACAGTGATAAGAATGTGAAACACATAATGTATGTATGTATGTATGTATGTATGTATGTATGTATGTATGTATGTATGTATGTATGTATGTATGTATGTATGTATGTATGTATGTATGTATGTATGTATGTATGTGTGTGTGTATGTATGTATGTATGTATGTATGTATGTATGTATGTATGTATGTATGTATGTATGTATGTATGCATGCATGCATGCATGCATGCATGCATGCATGGTTGTAGGTATGTAGGTATGTAGGTATGTGTGTGTGTATGTATGTATGTAGGTATGTGTGTGTGTATGTATGTATGTATGTATGTATGTATGTATGTATGTATGTATGTATGTATGTATGTATGTATGTATGTATGTATGTATGTATTTATGTATGTATGTATGTATGTATGTATGTATGTATGTATGTATGTATGTATGTATGTATGTATGTATGTATGTATGTTTGTATGTATGTACGTATATACATGTGTACGTGTGAATGCGTGCATATCTTTAATGGAAAATCACAGTTTTAAAAACTAGGACTACCACTAATTTGGAAATTTCAAAATGTGTAGATTTCAAAACATCAACCGCTTTAAGGTTGTAGAGCCAATCAGCTTGATGTGCTTTCAATAATTTATGCTTATCCTTCATCTTTGTAAGGACATCAAACTGGTACAAATTCGTTGGCTAATTGTATGTTCAAAACAAGAAATGAGACGTGATATCCTCGCATACGTCTATATATAATGTTAATTTTCTTTTCATGTTTAGAATATCAAGTTTACACTTTAAGTAGTATATCAATTTTTGGATATTCTAACGCAACCTTTACTTGGGAAATGCATACAGGAATATAGCAAGGTTTTGTTTAAATATAATTCTAGGAAACGTGTCCGCAAGCTCTAAAGACGAATGAAAATCATAATTTGTCACAAGTCGATACCACAAATTGTCGAATATTGGTCTATTATATGGTTGCGAAGTATTGTCACGAAACAGGAAGGAAACGTATGACTGAAATGCAACCTCAAATTCCAGCCTTCACGCGTTAAAATCACAAGAAAAGACAAATATATTTACTACAAGACGGCAAACATAAACAATTATGTGGTCATTGTAATTAAAAAATACCAGTCACTCAATGCACATTTGTATATGCATGAAAAGCCATAAAGAAAATATGTTACCATAACAGAGACACTGTTTTATACAGATTTAATAATATCCTTGTAAACCAAAATCAAAAGGTAACAATACAATTTGACAATGTATCTCATATGATTATATACATATAGTAATGATACATGTCATACAGGCTATTCCACGGATTTATTATACAGTCAAACACCTAGCTTATTTTCACGAGGCTGAACTTCGTTGTATTTTTCAGTGCTTAAATAGTGGAGTCAACATATACAAATCTTTAACATGTTATTGAATTGTGACAAAGATGCTAACACGTTCGATAAGAGCTGCAAAAAAAACCCGTTTTAACTGAAGCCACGTTTCTCAGAGAACGATATTTCACGGAGATGTCAAATAAAAATTGTTCTAATTCTCAAATCTCGTTCTACACTATATTTAACAATGAATGACGTACGTTCAGACATTTGCAGTATGCACCTGCACCATATTTTTGGGCTTTCTCAACTGCAAAGTTTATCTTGTTATGGAAATCGACTCCGTGAGATTTAATGGAACCAAAGTATTCCATGCATTATGATCTTTGTAAATTTAAGATCCTTCAGCCTTGAAGACATGTAAAGTTTCGTGCCGTTAATTAACTTTAAATAGTTCTGGCTATGAAGACAACCTATTCAACAGCGTTTATTTGTACTCATCTAATGCATTACAAAGGCTTTGATTGACATATCTATCAACTCCATGACAGCGTTAATGCCATACTCCAGTCTAGTTGTCAGAGCTAGCTTTCATTTGCATGTTAGAATGCGATTTTAACACGCATTTTAACACGCATTTTAAATCTTATTCGATTTATCTTTGTCCTATTTAGCATTATGTAATTGAATATTAATGTTTGCTTGGAGTTTACTTGTCGTTGTTAATTTTGTTCGTTTTGATTGTTTGACTTTTTTTGTGGGTTATTTTTAAGTCGGCGCTGGCGATAAATACATACGACAATGTGCAATTGAAAGTGAAACATTTCCATTTTTGTGGCACTATTTTGCGATCCATTTATTTTCGCCTAATTCTGGTGGACCTAGTATAATGTTGGTAAAACTGTTGCACGGTGTTTACCTATACAAAATCACAGCTAAACACGTTTCTTTAGAACCATAAATTGTCCTCAGCTTCTTTGCAAATGGAAACTGCGGAGGATGACAGAACTAGTGGAACTTTCTTAACCACTGAACCTAACAATTTCCAAATACAACATAACCTAACTCTGAAATTAAAATGTGTAATGATTTACTCGACAAATCGCAATTGAACCCACACCCAATCCACTCTACCAAGATAATGACCATAGATCTTAACTCGAACTAGAAAGCATGCAGTTTCTGTCTCCCACCTACGGCGTATGAAAAGAAAAAAGAATCTAAAATATTTGAGACTCTGACCTAGATTCATTTTTTTTACAGTAATCGTATCGGAAAACGTTATAATCGTCTTACAGGCCGATATCAAGATAAACCACTTTGCTCCCAAGACGTGTGATTTGGTGGCCAATGATTAAGCATGGCACTGAATAATGAACTGACTCACGGAATGTATCATAAAGTCTCGATGCTCAATTCTTACTGAGAGAAGCTGATATTTAAAACACGACAACTGAATTTACTGTGTGATGTCAAATTATTTACAGGTTTAAGACAACTGCGTAGATTATACCGTCTCTTTTCAGCCGTTGTTTAGTTGAAATTTTGCCAATATAATATAGATCACGACGACTCTCTACATACATACATACATACATACATACATACATACATACATACATACATACATACATACATACATACATACATACATACATAAACACACACACACACACACACACACACACACACACATTCTACAAAGTTAGGTCCTGGAAGACTAGCACATTTCTGATGTATTGCTGATATTAATAACCGCACAGCAAACATAAATAATACTGGAAACGTGCAAGTTAGTAAGTACGTCTCATGCCCAATAAACTCCCATCTTCATCTTTACAAACTCACTAGAAGTACAACTCTGCCACTCCGGTGGGTTCCCCAGTATAATTGGTACTCGTACAGTTGAAGGGCAGACTGGAGTCAAATGTAGCATTTAAAGTACAGCGGCAACCAGTAATGTTCCTCTTAATGACATCTGAATTATCACAGTATTTCAACAGCCTCGTTGTCTGTTCGACACAGCCATATTGCTTCCACTCCTGGAGATTAAAATCTATTTTGATTAGCTAGTAACATTTCGAGACTTTTGTGCTTGTTTATTTATCATTAAAGTATAAATTTGAAAAGGATATAAGTGTGACAGGTTTTTGGTACTCGTATATTAAAATTTCATGATCAAAATTTATTTTATTGCAAATTAAAACAATCTATCTTAAAATGTAGTCCACATATTTCCACTCCCATTTGGGTTTTGTTATTTACATTACCCATGTGTATATTATTACCATAGAAAGCAAACAAATATAGACTTGATTTTCTCGAGAAGGAGAAATAGTGTTCTTTGCTACAGAAACACAATAGATAGCACTTCCACCCAAGAAAAGGAAGTATTATTTTTTAGCTGGAACTTTTATCGTACATTTCATAGTGTCAGAAAATATTTGATCTCAAGAAAAATCGTATGATATATAATAAAGTTATCATTTCTGAATTTTAAGAAAAGTAGACTGGTACTATTCTAAAGTAGACTGGTACTATATTCTAAAGTAGACTGGTACTATTCTAAAGTAGACTGGTACTATTCTTAAGTAGACTGGTACTATTCTAAAGTAGACTGGTACTATTCTTAAGTAGACTGGTACTATTCTAAAGTAGACTGGTACTATTCTTTCAAAAAATGATGAATCTGGCACAATCGCCATTAACATTTCGATGAGGCAACTAAAAGATAATTTGTTATAGGATTAAATGATCCTGAATGGGTATTAATCGACCACTCAGAAAGTCAATAACGTCAGATAAATACACCAATTAATGGATCATATTAATTCAAAATTTTGACATGTATGTCGTCAAATCAGTGGATTCTATCAACAAAGCATTCCATGTTCGGTAGCTCCTTGTGCTCTTGTATTAGGTACTTCACACTGTTCCAGAATACTTAACCCAATTTTTCCTAACTAAGGATTGTCGATGATCATCGTTTATATCAATGACGTGATCATGTAACATCAATATGGAACAAAGAGTATCAGATACCCTGTGCAACCGAAGATGACCTAGCCTATATAAAATCACAACACTTTATGGTCTCCATGACCAATTCATTGAGCGGAAATAACTATTTGTTAAGTATGAGTTGTTTTCGTATTCTACGCAGATCGATCTACCTCCAACTACCCACTTCCCCACCCACACAAAATGTAATCCACCAGGTGCATATAGATCACATTACCAAGACCGTACATAATGGCTGATTGAAGACAAAATGTCAAGCAAGAATGCAGCAATTTAAGACGGTGAATTTTATTATATAATTTGTTCGGTATTAATGGTAAGTATTTGGGTGCTGGAAGAAACAGTGATTGCCATATACGACCTTCTAATCGTAGGTCTTTTCTGCCGTAGCAAAAAATTGGTTTAAAGTCACAGTGGGGCAGTATATATTTTGAAAGAGAGAGAACACGGGATAACCCGTGTGTAACCAACGAACTCCCGGATGCTACTGGAAAGCTTTATCGCATATCTGCTGAAACTCGAACTCACGCGAGGTGAGATGTGTGAGACGCAAGCACCAGAGACCAAGCGGCCACCAGGGGTTCCATCGACCCCAAACTGTATTGATATTTACAAGCTATCAATCATTATAAATTTGACTGATTAGAGCAAATCGCGAGGCATAAAACAGTCACTTCATACCAAATGGAACTATTAGTCACAAACTGTATCTCAAGTCAAAATAGAGATGATTTTACAGAAGAGCTTAAAATCCGAGCAGAAATGACGGAGACTGATTACTAAAACCAGTGATCACAGCCGGATATTGTTTTTAAATTATCGCAAATCTTTTGGCAAGCTGGCGTTGGTAACTATCAAGTGATAGAGAGGTATATTAATGAACAGTGTAATTAAGCAGTCTCAAGTTGTTTGTTAGTGGGGGAGCGGTTGTTGGGGGCGTTGGAGAGAATCGGTCGGTGTTTTGCACTAATCAGTAATTACTGATTTACATTTTAGTACAACACTAAAAAGGAAATCTTCTGGTTAAAGACGATGAACATTGGATTTATGACAACAATCGCAAGCACTAAGACATATAGAACATACTTTCCATTATAATCAAAGAGCAAACTAGCTCAATAGGCCGTGAAATTTTCAGGTTAAGTTTAAAAATTATTTTTTTAGACTATACTTTATTTAGATATACTTAATATAATAACCGGTATGATGACAAGGCGGCGTTTTCTAAAAGCCTTGTTTCATACGCTATTATCATGATCATATTCTAGTAAAAGATTTTATCGTCCCCAATATAGTGATAAGAACTTTCTTATGACTACATCTTTTGCTGAGTGTTAACAATACTTTGGCCAGTTTGTTTAAAGACTGCGTAAACAAATAAAGGAGTGGCGCATATGTTACTTTTATTGCAATATATTGACATAAACGAGAAAGCATATAATCACGCAATGATTCTGGATTATATGCAATTTTTAACGAATGATGGTCATACCTCTTTACACACCATCCACGGAAGGGTTCCCTGCATAGATGCGAAAAAGTAGTACAAAATGTAAGCTATAATGACGTTATAGTAAATGGTTACTATGATGCATATCAAAGCTTGGGAAAAGCCGACACCTGCAATAATAACAATTATATATATATATATATATATATATATATATATATATATATATATATATATATATATATATATATATATGAGAGACAGAGAGATAGACAGACAGACAGATAGCTAGATATGTGGGTTCTTACTAATTAGAACAATTTGCTACGTCATGACATATGTCTTAATTATTACTAGTACGACCTCATTTTAATAGGCTTCAGATGAAATGGAAACTTAATGAAACTGGTACCCAAAAGAAAATGGAAGGCAATGTAGAAAACTGCTGAAATCCTGTTAAGGAACCATGATCTCAAACATAGACGCCTAACAGTAATATGATAGCTACATACGTGCATTGTATAGTAAAGTATCTGATTAATAATGTAATCTGTGTCCCTTAATTGTCAATAAAATTGAAATGAGGATTCATTGAATTGTAAAAAAAAAACACGTACTCGATTGTCTTCCGGTATATTAATAAATGAAATATTCAGTTGATGGATTCTAGTTGACTGAATTATGCTTAGCAATATTAACTTAAGAATACTTAGTCATGTAAAATAGTAATACCGAAATCGAGACTCCAGAAAGTACGTTTTTATCAACACCCATATATATACAAGTTTAGCGTATTTATACAATTACTATGTGAATGTATATTTGTACAATTGTTAAAAATTATATCGAAAAGAAAAACAGAACACTGCAAATATTGTGAATGGATGACTCATGTCAGTTCTTTCGCCTTACCCTTGGCACTTGGATTCAGAGCCCATACAGTTGTTGGCCCCTTGCCAGAATACTGTCCTAACACCAGTTCCATGAAGTACATCGGCTTGCCAATCAGGAACTGGAGGATGATGTAGGCGATCAAAAACGCTGCTGCAATACAAATGTTTATTTCAGTCGTTCATCCGATCACGGCTTTTTTCTAAATCACGAAGAATAAAGGACATTCAAAGAGGAAGTTCTGAATTAATTCAATTGAATTGTGAAAATATTGAATGCGAATGACATGACTTGAATGTGGCTGACTAGAAACGTTAAATGCACGCGCACTAGTATTGACCTAATTCGTTGTAGCAAATTACAATGTTAATAGATGTGTGTAGAATAAGGACAATGTGAGGTTGCAAACCAATTAACTGTGTTGACTTCAATCCATTTTTTATTCAAAAATACTTTTCACAAAATATACAGATATGAGAGCTTGTTTATGATTCAAAATAACACTCCTAACCAACATGAAACAATAAGACCTTTCAAAACTCTTAACACTTTGTCATTTTAATTATTAATAGTGTCAGGTGATCACCTTAATTCCCAATAACTCACTACCAACGAACCAACTCGATGGACCCAAGAACCACCCGATTTTGTTGTTCTACATTGAATACATTTTCGCTTCTCAAACTGCTTATATTTTAATTCTGTAAATTACATTATACAACGAGAATACTCAGTCGCCCTGTACCTACAGCAGGTATTACAGATCACTCTTGTAAACAATAAAATATAAAAGGTTATCAACACGGACTCCAAATTACTGTACCAGTAAAACAAAAACATAAAAAGAAATCGATTTTTGTATTTTATAGTGCAGACGCCTAAATTCATTGCTGTTTCTACACGGCTCTCATTTAAAACTCCAATAAAGTAGTTGTTCTTTATTGCAAATAAAGTCTATGTTAATCAGGCATGTTAAGACATGTTTGCTATGTTTTCTCCTTCCGGACTTAGAATTATGACAGTAAATGTGTATGTGTGCTTGTTGCTAACATATAACAGTGATATGTTTCTAAATATGTTCACTGATACACATACCCTGGATAATGTGAAATAATGAATATTTGCATCGTTGTGTAATCATATTCTCTACAATTTATACGACAGATTTGATTTGTTTGGGTATTGTTACTCTGGTTTCTTCTGTATTGACTTCTATTCCAAAGAATGCAGCTGTGTAACAACGTTCCGTGTTCCATGCATATTTTTTTTACATTTTAATTAATGCAAGCATAAACGTTACGATATATGGCTTAATCTTTATGTGAATATATTTCGTAATGAGTCATAAACGCACATAATATTTTCTACACATGTTCTAAATCTTCTTGATTAGACAGCATGTATCCAGATAATAATTAACTTTACTATATTTGATAATACTGCAATGGCTGCCTTTTCCCACCAAAATTCCGCCATCGATAAATATAGTGAGTAACGGTTCTCACATCTGCTAATGTGACGGAAATCTAGGTAATGATATTCTTCAATTAATGTGAGAGATCGAAGTTCTGGTTAATGATCATACTTTATTCGTCTTATTAGAAAGTAATCATTGTATACAGTTTAATTATGTTAAATATTCTAAGGATAAAATTGGTTCAAAGCAGACATTACCTCCTCCATTTTCATATGCAAGGTAGGGAAATCTCCAGACGTTTCCCAACCCCACAGAGAATCCAATGCAGGAGAGCACAAACTCCCACTTGCTGCTCCATTCACCTCTTTCAACCACCTTTTTCCTGTCAGTGGATAATGCCTTTTCGATCGCACCTCTGTTCGCATTTGATGTGGTACCATTTTGGAACATGTCACCATTCTGTACCAAAGGAAATATGAATAAATATAATCGAGCGTGTTTAGTACTTGAAATTGCGTCTATAACAGCACAAGTTACTATTCTTCAAAACCCAAAGCTATCAGTGTGCAATCAGTCAGTATGTATCAGGTCTATATACATATATGCATTTTGATTTTTAGATGTTGGATACAATATCTTTTGAGTCAGATATATTTATCAAGCGAAGAAGTGCCCGTGCATGTTTTCAGAATACGGTGAACGCAGTGAAACTGAATTTAATTTTTCATTAAAGGGTCGGAAGTAATACTTATACATTTTAAAATTTGACGGTTATGTTCCTTTTATTGTCTTTGAAGATGACATTATATTTATCTTTCAAGATTACGCAGCAAAACGTAATTTACTTATGTGTAACTAGGTAATATCATAACGGCATTTTATTTGATATGGGTTATCGTGTTAAAGACAAATAAATTGGCAAAGTACATATGTGCGAAGTAAGATGTGATATTCCTGTTGCAAATCTCATTCATAAGCATTCAATCCCTATCAAAATAACATTAATAAAAATGTTTTAATAATAAATTTAAAATTTAAAATTCGTAATCCATCAGGAGTGAATTAATTGTGTTTGTATTTGTTAGCTTATGTCATTATGCTGTTGGCGGAATGCAGGATCCATTGCAATCAATCATATGAGCAATGAGCATCATTCAAACATGAACGTCTAGATCAATAAGAGTCTATCTTAAAGTTGTTAATGACTAAATAGAAGTAATTTTGTCCACATGCTATACATATATCATATAGGAACGTGTCTTTAGTTTTTATATTTTACTGTGGAAAAAATAACCTACCAGCACGATTTTCTTATTCCAGAAAAGAAACGTGATTATCAGTTTGTCATCGCTAGTTGTTGGTGAACATTAAAGACCATCCAAAAGTTGTATTTAACGTCTCTATAATTATGTTGAATGTTTCTTCAGAATGCAAGAGAACATTTTATAGTGTGAGTTTCATAAATCTTACTCATGTAAATTTCAGTCTAACTCGATTTTGATACATTTTTGTATCACTCATCCGACTACACATTTTACATACGTGGTTACTTCCATCCTTATGACGCATTCTTTCATTCCCGTCTCTTATACATATTTGGTGACGCCGAGTAAATGTTAAGACACACAAACAATCACACACACACACACACACACACACACACCAACTTTCTTCAATATATTGAGATTCTGCCACGTAAATTGAACACACAAATAATTCGTATGAAAAAACTTTCAAAAGTCTCAGGAGCTATACGAAAATTAGTGCGACTCCGACTTGGCAAACGAATTCAGTTTCTAGTTATTAAAATCGACTACCGGAGGGGGCTGTGTGCGTATTATTTCGTTCATTTTTAAGTCTCCTCTTAAATTCTATATAATACGGACATTTGTTTTAGCTAGTTATATAGTATTCAAGAAGAATTAAATAAACAAAATACTGCTAAACATGTGAATATAAATATTCAGAAGCAATTAACATATACATATATTTCTGACTATTGTAACACACGTTCTGCTTAAATCAATGGTATTTGCAATTTATTATTGGTGCAATTTGTCCACGTGTACGTCTTCAATTTAACAACTCTAGTTCGTTAGCTTATAATATTATATAACCTACTTGATCAATGCATCAAACGTAAAGTTGGTTGATTTTCAAACCTTGGTTTTATATTGTGCCGACAAGTTAGAACCTATATCAGCTGAGTATTGTCTACTGTTCAAAGACTTATGACACAGCCACAAAGTTGATCTTAACTTTGATGCCGTTTATTAATTTATGCTCTGTAATGTTTTCATTGAACATTTACCTTAAAGTTAAAATGTTCCATTATTTATCTTCTGAACGTAATACAAATATAATTGACGTTTCCAAACTCAACTGATAAATGCAGGATGTATTCCTTTCTTACCAATCATGGGTATCATCATATAAGACTTTCACTGTACGTAGAAAGGTTAATGCGAATACTGTGTTGTTTAATTTTATAAATGGAAATCATTTTAACTTTATTTTCTGCGTATTTACTAACCATCAAAATGGAGCTTCTTGCAATTTTCGTTAAAGTTTCCTTAAAACTCTAACCATTTTCATACAACTTTATGTCACTTTTTGACTAAAATTTATTAAAATATCATTTATTTTTAAAAGCAATGATACATTAACATTAAGGCCTGCAGGATTCATCTTGTATATTACCTAAAGTATTATTTTCCTCATTTCACCTTGGAGATATTCTTTTGATATTGACAAGAAGCCCCAATAGATCCATTTGAATCTATGTCAGTTTTAATTCGTCAAAATGACAAACGTTACCATGGCAACTTTTGAATCTTCATTTATACAATAGTGTATAAAATAATTACACTATAACCCGACATAACCTAAACTTCCATTCACTTAAAGTCAGTTATTTAGCAGTAATAGCACAGATGTGTATATACGAGTATTTATTGCACAAAGTAATGCCAATTAAAATATTTTTTAATTTATTGTATTTTTTTAATTTCTTTACATCTTAAAGTAGGTAACTAGTTCAAGGTCAATAAATAGGATAAACAGGTTCAATGAAAGCAGCTCGGTTTATAAATATTGTAGCTTGTAAAATATTGGCGTATGTACCTGTTTTTTTTTTTTTTTTGCTATTGTTTTGCACAAGGAATTGTCAAAACTTTCAATGACTAAGAAAAAATAACGTAAATGTTGGTGTGCCTCATTCTGCATGATACTGTTTAAAAACCGATCACATTATATCAGTCATTGCTTAAACAGGTATATAAAACATTGGACCAACTATAACACTACGTGTCTAAAGTTCTATTACATGTACACCGGTTAAAGATCATACATTTTTCAAGTGATATACATGAAGTAAAAGGTAAGTATGCTGGTCAGTTGATTTATTCAATATGATACAACTTCTGAGCTCACATCGAATTGCAATCCAAAATGCCCGCGAAGCCAGTCTAATACAGGTCGTTAATGGCAAGGGATTTACTATATCTGTCATTTTAGCTATGGTATAATATTTTGGTTATATAATTTCTTTCTCAACATGGTTCTTACGATTATAACATTTATGTGAAAACGTTTTGTTCAATATTATTTAATTATGCCTCTACACGCATGTAAAGCACTACAGTGGAAACAGATGCCGATCGTTCTAATCGTTTTTAGTTACGTAAATATAGACAAAATCGAAATAAAATACAAATATACATGCAGAACATTGCAATATACTTTTCGTTACCATATCTGTTTCCTTTATTTTATTATTCCTACATTTCCATTGGGTACTCAAGGGCAAATAACGGAGTAACGTATGAAAGAAACGAATATCAAAAACACCTGAAACGACGGAAATTTTTTCATTTGGTCCAGAAGACGAAGAGAGTTACCGTAAGAACTCTCTTCGAAAGCTCTCTAGACATTATCTCACTGTGGTTGTGAATTATTCGGACTGTACGCATGACTGAGTCACGGGTCATATGTTTGATATATTCGGTATGTTGATTACAATTGAACATATTTGTTCAATTGATAATGTTGTTTTCATTCAGTACAACTGACTTACTTTCATTACATGAGATCAATTGATTCTTACTTTCATTACATGAGAATATTTGAATCTCGCTTTCATTACATGAGATTATTTTCATTTTACTTTCATGACATGCAATTATATCATTCTTACTTTCATTACATGAGATTATTTGAATCTTACTTTCATTACATGAGATTTGTTACATCTTACTTTCATTACATGAGATTTGTTACGTCTTACTTTCATTATATGAGAATATTTTAATCTTACTTAAATGACATGAGAATATTTGAATCTATTACATGAGATATGTTACATCTTACTTTCATTACATGAGATTTGTTACATCTTACTTTCATTACATGAGATTTGTTACGTCTTACTTTCATTACATGAGATTTGTTACATCTTACTTTCATTACATGAGATTTGTTACGTCTTACTTTCATTACATGAGATTTGTTACGTCTTACTTTCATTATATGAGAATATTTTAATCTTACTTAAATGACATGAGAATATTTGAATCTATTACATGAGATATGTTACATCTTACTTTCATTACATGAGATTTGTTACATCTTATTTTCATTACATGAGATTTGTTACGTCTTACTTTCATTACATGAGATTTGTTACATCTTACTTTCATTACATGAGATTTGTTACGTCTTACTTTCATTACATGAGATTTGTTACATCTCACTTTCATTAGATGATATTGTATGAATCCTACTTTCATGACATGCGATTGTATGAATCTTACTTTCATTACATGAGATTTGTTACGTCTTACTTTCATTACATGAGATTTCTTACGTCTTACTTTCATTATATGAGAATATTTTAATCTTACTTAAATTACATGAGAATATTTGAATCTATTACATGAGATTTGTTACATCTTACTTTCATTACATGAGATTTGTTGTATCTCACTTTCATTAGATGATATTGTATGAATTCTACTTTCATGACATGCGATTGCATGAATCTTACTTTTATTACATGAGATTGTATAAATATCAACTTAATTTTTGAACAAATCACACTTTACTTTTGTTGTCCCAGTTGTGAGTGCTTGTGTAAAGTAATTGAATGAGTCTCATATTTAGAGCGTGACAGAATCACTGAATTTTGTAGAGTATACACATATTTTCATTAATTAATTTTTTAAACTAACGCCTTTCATCACAATATGTTGTGTTGTAAAATCCAAGCATCCATTCAGGTCAACCATTTTACATGGTCCGTCGGCAGTAGGAGTTGCATTAAAACTTTCGTTTTGTTTTCTTTCAAACACTACAATATTACCTACGTCAAATCGCATGCAAGGTAGCATTTTATTTTTTTTCCCACCATAATACTTGGAAGTGCTACTAAATAAACAAACTCCACAGCTAATAAAACCAAAGCTAGTAAAATCTGCGGCCAACAAAACTAACACTTGAAAGAGACTTGTGACCAAATGTTATGTACTGTAATTGTTTGCATTTTGTTTAATGGTACAGCATTACGTACGTAATGTCAATGCCGTATAAACAAGCATGCGCACAATCGTGGTAGTGAATTATAATATAAAGCATTTCCAGACACAATTAATAAAACTTTGTAAATGAATCTTATTATTGTGATAAACATCGTTTTGGTGTTGAATGGTGTGTTCTTTTACATGTGTATTATTCTATGTATGTGGAATGCACTAATCAGATGGTGGAAGAACGATTGTTTTGAATCCGACATATCTAGGGAAGATCCGTACCCTGGACAATCCATCCAAATCAAGGTCAATGGCGATCGTATTGAGTTAAATGCTTTAGCTAGCGAGAAGGATACACGCCAAGGAGCAGTTATGATTGAAAAGAGACTCTAAATAGCAACAAAGATATCATAATAACGGTTGAAATAGCAATGGTAGAGCCATCCAAAAGACTGTGAAGGAGTAACAGACATCTCGAGTGACGTCGACAACGTCATTCCCAGCACTGATCTGTTAACCATTTAACACTTGTTGTGTCATTCAATATCCAAGATTAAGACATATTGTGAGTTTTCTAAATCTTAGCGATTACTTTGGCCAACCCTATCATTATAACTCAATCACTTTTAGACAAAATGGAATGTGATCTCCAATGTAATTTTCATTAGCTGTTTGGCTCATTGGTTGCTGTAGTTGAAGGTTTTAACACCATTTTACAGCACAAGATAGGCTATTCAGGGCCGCCAGTATTAATGGTGGAGAAAAAAGCCGGGAAAACACCAGAAAGAACCACCGAACCAAGAAAAGCTACTGGCAAGCTTTCTCACATTCCCACGTTGGCCGAAACCGAGGCTCAAACCCATGCAGACAGATGAAAGATGGCCGTGATCCGTTATGGAGAGCGCTTCGCGTTCGGAAAAAGCGATAACTTTTTCCACCTTAACATTCTTGTCTGCACTGTACTGTCAAACTTTTCCCTGTAAGCTTGCATCCTTCAGGTCATCTACAGGTCAACGGTAACGTTTTGTGTGACCCGCGTACTTACAGAAAGTTCGTTATATAGTTAAAAATGTGGCCGGACAAAATGGTAGCGGATTAAATGGTACGGACAAATGGTACGGACAAAATATTAAGTGGACATAATGGTATTTGACAAATTGGTATGGATAAAATGGAACCGTCAAAATAGTAATATGAATAAATGGTACTAAAATTAAATGTTACAGATAAAATATTGCAGACAAAACGGTATGGGAAAAAAACTGGACAAAATGGTACATATACTATAATTTCGCTTGCAAATGAAAATAAAAAAATATTACCTAAAATAAAAATAACATTTAATTTTTATACATATATTTAAATATTAACTCATCCTTAAACTAACTGAAAAAGAAACCAATACAAATGCATTTCATTAAATTCGTGTAACTTCAGAAAGGTTAATTGTATTTTATAACAGCCAAAAATCAAGTGAAACTATACAAAATGCAACGGTACCCAAATAGTAATTCAATGCCATTTTAATGACTGCAAAAATGCGCAACAATTCTGAATCAACAAAATAAGTTTTCCGTGACCTAAAAGTAATTTATATCAATATACCTGTGCATTCAATCCATACGTAAACTAATGGACAATTGTTATTCATATCGTCCGAGATAGAGTTTATGTTGGTCTCATTTTTAAATCAGACAACTAATTGACCTTCACTATACTGGCTTTCTGGCATTGGAATTAAGCATTTACCAGTAAGCCATGGAATCACAAGATCTAGTGTTTGTAACACGCCTCCATGTTCTTCCTTGCCTGTAAAAAGGGTTTTCCTAAAAGTTAATTTTGTTTAGCACACAATTTTAAGTTCTTCTAACTACACTTATTTTTTGGCGTCCCGTCGTTTGCGCGCATGTCAAAACCGCGACAACAATATATTGCAGCAATTGTGACATTTGCGATTAGCGGAAAAATGACATCCTACAAGGCCTGGTCAGTTTTACGAGACCTGTATATTTATTTATTGATGTACGAGTGACATTACCGAACTGCGCGAGTTGAACTTAAAATATAACTAGTCTGGCGTCAGACAACGCTGACAGTTTAAAGTAAAATAAACTAAAATGCGGTCTGGGTTATAACATTATTGTATGGCATATATAGTGTATCGATCAAAGTATCAAAGAGAATTGCGCGTTAACGACTGTGGTGCCCTCATATTTGTTCTTTAATCTAAAACTGAAAACAGTTGCATATCATTTAAGAGGACTCTATTGTCTTGATTATTTAATTTTTTAACTTGTTAAATATTTTGATCATGTTAGAATATGTTACTTGTCACATAAGTAACTCGCAAGCTTGTATTTCAAGGTTATTTATTATCAAGAACACCGATGGCAGAGATGGCAAGGAGCTCTGGCGCGCAAACTACACCAGGAGCAGCATTGCACTTAACGTACTCGTCAACTCAAACTGGGAACAACAACCGGAGAGAAGAAGCAAACATAGGTTCGCATCAACGAAGCACTTTACACAATGGTGGTCGATTACAATAACAGAGATCCGGTTACATATTTGGGAGATATTGCTAGAGTGCTCAATATAAATGTTATCTGACTGCGACTAAGTTTTAATAAACGTTTTGACCTTGTATGATAAATTTTTATTCCAGTATGCCTTGGATGTGTAACATTTTTAGTTTATTTTTTCTGTTTCTAAAATATTTTAGTAGTCAGAGGTTTTGTACTTGTCTTTTGCCATTTAGTTTTTTAGTTTGCGCTTTATTTGTTTTTAAAAATGTTTTTTATTTTTTAAATTTAAAAAAATCTGTTTTGATAGGTAATTATTATAAATAGCCATGGTCAGTTCACAATAGCAGCCTATTAATAGTATTTAGTAAAACCGTTTCTGTTTGTTTTACATTTCATATTAATAAAATTGTAGTCGTAAGATTCTTTCTGTACCATTTTATCCTAGTACCATTCTGTCCGTACCATTTTGTCAGCACCATTTTATCCATACCAGTTTGTCCAATACCATTATGTTCACTATTAATTTTGTGCGTACCATTTTGTCCCCTAACAATTAGTCCTAGTACCATGATAATAGCTGTAGTATGATTACTATTATCTCTGCATGTATATACCACAAACGTTACATTTTTATTCCAAATGGCAATTGGTTTTGAAGCTGTCAGACCACCCGGACTTATGTGATTACAGTAAACTTCTTCCATTAGGGATCTTCGTCTGAGTTAAACTTGGTATTTACCCAATATCTACCAGCAATTATTACAATAATCACTCCTTTTTGTCTGATTTTATTTCCTTTTGAAATAAATAAATTATCGATGAAATACCAAATTGTGTATTTGTGTAAATTTTGTTCCGTCATCTGTGTAACCTTACACCACAATAGAGCTTTTGTCGCCATATATGTGAAATTTACGAATAAAATATTGGACAACATACTTTACAACAATACCAAATAGCACACACATGGGTGTTTTCATTGTCAGAAATATTATCTTAATATGGATATCAATTACCATCTTGCTTTTTTTATCAAATCACCATTAGAGCCCTTGACCGTTGCAAACGCCAACATAAACGTGGATGGATGTCAACCACAAAAAAGGAGATTTTCTTCACTTTTTCCTGAAATAAATGCACACGGAGGAAAAGAATGAGGGGGGAACAGGGGCTAAGAATTGGCTTCATATGGCAAAATATTGCTTTGTATTCCATTGTTTGTTCAGCCAAAGTACGGGACTTTGTAAAAGGTAATTATGTTGAAAGACAACAATTATATCTTTCATTTAGAAATTACTTGGCGTAAGAAGGTGTAAACGAAATGATTTTATAAATGGTAAGATAAGAAGAAAGACATTCATTACATTCATATATTGTATATTGCACAATTCATTACAATCCAAAAGTAACAAAACTTTCATCGACAATAAGCGAAACAAATAGTTTTAAACATTAAAAGGTAACGATATTCTTCAATATGATTTAAATTTTGCGCAAACTTTCTTTTCTGACGTCGTCAATTTTTCATTCACAATTAAATTCTAATTTAAATTCTAATTTATTCGCAACTTTCCATATCTTATTAAGTGAATTAAAAATTAAAAATAGTGTCACAATACTATATATATATATATATATATATATATATATATATATATATATATATATATATATATATATATATATAACAAGATGTCAGAATGTTTCCATTTTTAGATTAATGAGAGAGAGAGAGAGAGAGAGAGAGAGAGAGAGAGAGAGAGAGAGAGAGAGAGAGAGAGAGAGAGAGATGCGGTACTCATCGCCTTCCCTGTACTGACCAGCTCTCGACTAACATACGCTAAACAGAATGGAACGGGCTATCCATGTATCTTACAATAGGACACGAGATAAGATATATTAAAATTAAGCGAACTTGATTTCCCTCGAAAGAGAGATTATGTCAGGTTTATCACGTTCAAGATAAGGTATAAGATCACGAGACAAATCAAAGGAATGAATCACAATACAAACTAGTACAGGAATACGCCATAAACTACAATATTTACTACATGTACCACCTAATTGGTTTGTTTTATTTTTAGGGTTTAACGCCATTTTTCAGCACACGATAGGCTATACATGGCTATACATGGCGGCCAGTATTATTGGTGGAGGAAGAAACCGTGAAAACCCCCGGAAAGAACCACCGACCCACGAGAAGCAACTGGCAAGCTTTCTCACATAATTGCATTTGCCGAATCTTAGACTCGAACCCACGCAGACAGAGGTGACACGGCAGTGATCCGTAACGGAAAGCGCTTTAGAGTATTCGGCCACTCGGGGCCCCACCACCTAATTGGATGCAAATCATATAAATACACGTATGTCATTAAATATATCATATCTCATATCGTTTAACTTGGTAATCAACTGGCATGCCATAATTTTGTAAACGTTTCCATGATGCTAGAGCTGTTATAAAAAATTATATGTACCAGTGATATATATTGCTACGTGACCAACATTTCCTTTGAGATTGCAAAGATGTGGATTTGTTTGCTTGTTGCTGGAATAGGTTTGAGATTACTGTTGTAAGTATTCTTAATACTGGTGCCTGATATACAGATGTGACATTAGGTACTTAGCAATGGTCGCAATATTGAACATTTTCAGTCATTAATTCCATTAGACATAATCACGTTAAAATAATTTTTAAATGCGATATGTGTGCTTACTTTTTGTCTTGCCCCTGTTTTGTAATTGTATATGACAAAGACACAGTAAGCTACTTAAAAACTAGTTTTATGCTGTGTTTTTCGTGTTGTCATTTTGTTGAAATCTGTTTTCATATTCTAGATTATACAACTCATACTGAAAGCTTCTCACCAATTTAGGAAAACAAAAAAGCAACGAAAAGGTTTCCAAAGAGGGTAGCATTACGCGTCTTTCAGGATTAATAATAATTGTTGAAAATTATTTTTCGTTTCTAATAAAACACGTCTCTGAAATAATGCATAATTCGCAATATGCATGTAACGGTTGAAACAAATATCCTTGTAATATTATTGGGATACTTTAAAATAAAAAATTCGTTGTACCCCATACTGTATGTATGTATGTATGTATGTATGTATGTATGTATGTATGTATGTATGTATGTATGTATGTATATGTGTGTGTGCGTGCGTGCGTGCGTGTGTATGTATGTAGGTATGCATGTTTGTTTGCTGCTGTCAGTCAGTTAAACACACAACCATAAATACAACGAAACATACAACCATACATACATAAAATACCCAAAAAGAACCACTGACCCACGAGAAGCTACTGGCAAGCTTTATCAAATACCCACATTGGCCGAATATGAGACTCGAACCATTTCGGACAGAGATGAGATGGCAGTGATCGGTAACGAAGCGCGCCACTCGAGGCCCCCATACATAAGTATTCACAATATCCATAATACAAGAGCTGTATACTAATAGTATATTACATGTGCATACTGTGTTTAAAACGAGACGAGACGAACTGTTTGACAGGCAGACAGGCAGGCAGACAGACATACATGCATGACGGGATTTACTTACTTTAGCAGTGACAGTGTCCTTCTTGCCCATGTCAATATAACACTGAACAATTCTAATGCTGAATAAAACACATGCAACGGAAGGTAAGGTCCTGGTTACAAACCTTTCTATTACAGACGAACGAAACTTAAGAACGTAACAAAGTGTGACGAGGTCATCCAGGTAGGCACAGGTAATAGATCCTGTCATCTCAAACATATCACGGATAACATGTAGGGTCATATGGGAACATTCATTAATCTGCTTCGGAATATGCATCTGAACAAGATAATGTGTGTAAGTTTATATATATATATATATATATATATATATATATATATATATATATATATATATATATATATATATATATATATATATATATATATATATATATCTCTCTCTCTCTCTCTCTCTCTCTCTCTCTCTCTCTCTCTCTCTCTCTCTCTCTCGAGAGAGAGAGAGAGAGAGAGAGAGAGAGAGAGAGAGAGAGAGAGAAATATTTATATATATGTGCGCTGTAACATCGATAAACCGTGATATGTGTAAGTTCTTCATTGCAAGAAAACGAGGCTTACCGAAACATTTATACAACGAGTAGTAAGATACAGCGTTTACAATATAAAGAAATTCATCTTGACTGGACATATGGTGAGAACAATTATTTCCCACTGATCCTGTCGCTATTTTTACGGTCAGCCAGGCAAAATAACAAGAATTCCACAAAATTCTATTATATCAATTACACTTTTGTTACAAATGTTGTTTGTCACCAATTAACTTTTAATTTTCCGTCATTGGTCAGTCGGTTGGTTTCGACTGCAAAGTGTGTGTTGACTGTCTTCAGATTTCGGTAAAGATCACATATAAATCGATTATCTAATAATATCATGCATTATTATTTAAAACTCGGATAAATTGCTAAAATGGTAGCGCGATTACGTACCATTATTTAATCATTATTATTATAAATATGGTCAGATTGATCTATTAACAGCCTGTGTTTAAAAAAAATCGTTGCTTGTACTTATCTCTGCTCAAAATGATCAAATATGGAATTAAGACCTTTTTAAAGAATCTTGCTTTGGTTCGGAGCCAATAGAAGCCTTGGCAGTAAAGAACATGGTAAAAGGTATAATTTTACCAATTAGTGAATTTAAATTCATAGTTTTTAAAAGTTTCTATCATGCATGATAGTGTTATTACCGTCTAACCAATGTACCCACACACCCTTATTACTTTTTAAAACTAATGAAAAACAATTTAAAAGGTTACTTAAAGATGACAGCGGAAACGAGGTCAGTACTGGCCCTTCTATACATTCAAATGTATGTCACTCTGTTCAGAGAAAGATATTATTTACAACTAATTTTTTTAGGCTTTTCGGACTGATGATGGAAAACAATGTTGACATATTACTGTCATCTGTATTTCCTGAGATATGATACAATTTGTTGGGCTCCTATCGTGATCCAAACTCAGGCCAAATTCATAAGATAAGATGAAGTTATAACGCAATCATTTCTACCATTTAAATCCAGTAAATATAGAACGCAAATAAGCACGTGACAATATGAATATAGTACTTAACTTTTTGCCGTGAAAAGTATACCGATTAAAAACTATTGGGTCTTAAGTTTGAGTCCGAGATTAATAACACTGCTAATACCAATTCCTTTCATCTTTGACGAATAAAATCTACCATTCCTTGTTCCACTGGAGAGAGGAAAGATAATTTGTTCCATTCAGACCGATATTATTTCCTTTAACATAGCAGATCGAAGCGTGAAGGCTATATGCAGTACACTTTTATTACCATCTCTAAGCCTTTTAATTCACTTAGTAAGCAATGGAATGTTGCCATTACATTCGACTGTAATTGTGGGTGAAAAATAGATGTCAGAACAGAAAGTTGGCGCAAACGTTAAACGATATTGAAGAATATCATAAGAGTTAAATGATTAAATTTATTTGTTTCGCTTATTGTCCGTGAAAGTTTTGTTACTGTTAGACTGTTATGAACTGTGGAAAATAAACGACGGTATACTGTGTGCAATAAATCTGTAAAATGGACCGGTATCGAAATCAATTATTTGATATAGTGTGCTTATTGTTGGCCTCTATCGAAATCAATTATTTGATAGTGTGCCTATTGTTGGCCTGTATCGAAGTAATTAATTTGATATAGTGTGCCAATTGTTGGCCTGTATCGAAATAATTAATTTGATATAGTGTGCTAATTGTTGGCCTGTATCGAAGTAATTAATTTGATATAGTGTGCTAATTGTTGGCCTGTATCGAAGTAATTATTTTGATATAGTGTGCCTATTGTTCGCCTGTTATAAAGTAATTGTTTTGATATAGTGTGCTAATTGTTGGTCTGTATCGAAGTAATTTATTTGATATAGTGTGCCTATTGTTAGCCTGTTATGAAGTAATTAATTTGATATAGTGTGCCTATTGTTGGTCTGAATCGAAGTAATTAATTTGATATAGTGTGCCTATTGTTGGCCTGTATCGAAGTAATTATTTTGATATATTGTGCTTATTGTTGGCTTGTATCTAAGTAATTAATTTGATATAGTGTGTTTATTGTTGGCCTGTATCAAATTAATTCATTTATTATAGTGATTATATCCAGAAATATGGCCTGCGTCCTGTACTTAAAACACCTATAAATTGAAAGAAAAAGTTATTAATTTGTTTTTATATACCAGTTAAAAAAGTTTATCATTTATATAATGTCCTGGGTGAAATATGTATATACGTAGCTGCCCTTGTTACAGTGTCACTTAACGCTCTAAGTAATAATCATTTTCTTTATTAATAACAAGTTCAAGAGGTTGAATATTAAATACAGATTAGTGATCATGTATCACTACGTTACATGTAAAAGGTAGTAGTTTACGAGCATATTATTTCACGTCATGCTTATACGAAATGCAATCCCACTCGCCTCCTCTAGCATACATCAGTCTTTCTGACCATAAGAAGTTCATCCTTGCTGAAATTTCATAGTTATGACCTTTTATAACTACGCATGCATTTAAGTTACAATTGCAACGATTTCGAGGATTGTATAATTCTCTAAACTTTTGGCGATTTTGAGAGACAACATGTTTTCTTTCTTGATGTAGTTTTGGATCTGAGTGAAATGTTTGTGCCCACTGAGTATGCGGTCAGTATGAGAATGATGCCGGCTTTACGAGTATGCGTTTCGCTTGAGCATGATGCCGATTTCATAAATACGCAGTAAGTATGAGTATCATTTCAGTTTCATGAATATGCATGTAGTAAGAATTTTATGCCAATTTCATGTGTACGCGATCATTATGAGTATGGTATGGTGCCAGTTTCATGTAAGCAATCAGAATGAGCATGTTGCTAGTTTAACGAGTACTCGATCATTATTAGTATATGCCAGTTTCATGAGGAATTATCGGTATTAGTACTTGCCAGGTTTATGAGGAATTATCGGTATTAGTATTTGCCAGGTTTATGAGTACGTAGCATTATTAGTATATGTCAGTGCCATCTGTACGTATCAATATTAGTATGACACCGGTATCATGAGTACATATCATTATTAGCATATGCCAGTTTCATGAGTACGTACCAGTATTAGTATGATGTATATTTAATGACAATCTATCAGTATTAGTAAGATGCCGGTTTCATGAATACTTATCTTTATTAGCATATGTTTGGTTCATAGGTGCATATCAGTATTAGTATATGCCAGTTTGATGAGTACGTTTCATGATTTGCATATGCAGATTACATGAGTACATATCAGTATTAGTATATGCCAGTTTGATGAGTACGTTTCATGATTTGCATATGCAGATTACATGAGTACATATCAGTATTATTATATGCCAGTTTCATGAGTACATTTCATGATTTGCATATGCAGATTACATGAGTGCATATCAGTATTAGTATATGCCAGTTTCATGAGTACGTTTCATGATTTGCATATGCAGATTACATGAGTACATTTCAGTATTATTATATGCCAGTTTCATGAGTACGTTTCATGATTTGCATATGCAGACTACATGAGTACATATCAGTATTAGTATATGCCAGTTTCATGAGTACGTTTCATGATTTTGCATATGCAGGTTACATGAGTACATATCAGTATTATTATATGCCAGTTTAATGAGTACGTTTCATGATTTGCATATGCAGATTACATGAGTACATATCAGTATTATTATATGCCAGTTTCATCAATACGTATCAGTTTTAATATATGCCAGTTTCATGAGTATATATCAGTATTAGAATGATGCCAGTTTCTTGAGTATGTATCAGTATTAATATGATGCCGGATACATGAGTACGTATTACTATTACTATATGCCGGTTTCATGGGTTGATATCAGTATTATTTTGATGCCAGTTTCATGGGTACGTATTAGCATTAGTATGATGCCGGATTCACCAGTATGAATCATTATTAGTATATGCAGGTTTCATGGGTACGTAGCAGTATTAGTATATCCGACTTTCCTGGGAACGTATCAGTATTATTTTGATGTCAGTACGTATCTTTATTAGTATATGGCACTTTTACGGGTACGTATCAATATTATTTTGATGTCAGTTTCATGGGTACACATCTATATTAGTATATGCCAGTTTCGTGAGTACGTATCAGGAATAGTATGATGCTTGTTTCATGGGTACGTATTAGATTAAGTATATGCCACTTTCATGAGTACGAATCAATATTATTATATGCCGATTTCATGATTTCGTATCGGTATAAGTATACGCCAGTTTCATGAGTACGTATCAGTATTAGTATGATTCCGGTTTCCTGAGTACGTATAATTATTAATATATGCCAGTTTCATGCGTACGTATCAGTATTATTATATGCCAGTTTCCTGGGTACGTATCAGCATTAGTATATATCAGTTTCATGGGTTCGAATCAGTATTAGTGTTTGCCAGTTTCATGGGTACATAACCGTAATAGTACAAGCCAGTTTCATGGGTACGTATCAGATGAGTATATGCCGGTTTCAAGGGTACGTATCAGATTAGTATCCGCCAGTTTAATGAGTACTTATCAGTATTAGTGTGATGCCGTTTTCATGAGTACGTATCAGTTTTAATGTGATGTCGGTTTCAAGAGTGCTTATCAGTAAAACTTTGATGCCGGTTTCGTGAGTACGTATTATTATTAGTATATGCCAGTTTCATGGGTACGTATCATAATTAGTATATGCCAGTTCCATGGGTACATATTAATATTAGTATTTGTCAGTTTCTTGTGTACATATTAGTATCAGCATATTTCGGTTTCATAATACGAATCATTATTAATATTTACCGGTCTCATGGGTACGAATCATAATTAATATTTACCGGTCTCATGGGTAACGAATCATTATTAATATTTACCGGTCTCATGGGTACGTATCAGTATTAGTATATACCAATTTCCTGTGTACGTATCAGTATTAGTATATGCCGGTTTCCTGGGTACGAATTATTATTAATATATGGCGGTTTCATGGATACGTATCAGTATGATACCGATGTGACGAATAAAAATTCGAACATGAAACTTACATCGCTGGCAGACTAAATGAGTTTAAATCCATTTTTCTTTCTATAGATGGCGATTGAAACAATAATCAATGTTTCTCTCAAATATAACATATATGGAACAACGGGCGTCATAGTTTCCATTGATACATTAGTTTGGTATAAACTACTGTTATAATGATGCCACTAAAATGTTTGTAATGAATACTTTTAACTGCATCTAATCTCTATCGTTATCGTTAACAACGGTCGAATCATATGGTGTATATTTGTAATGAATACTTTTAACTGCATCTATACTCTATCGTTATCGTTAACAACGGTCGAATCATATGGTATATATTTGTAATGAATACTTTTAACTGCATCTATACTCTATCGTTATCGTTAATAACGGTCGAATCATGTAGTATATATTTGTAATGAATCCTTTTAACTGCATCTAAACTCTATCGTTATCGTTAACAACGGTCGAATCATATGGTATATCACCTTTCTCTATGATGGCAATTACACTAAACTTCGAGTTGAAACCAATTGAAAATGAAGTGTGATCACGTCTTGGCGTGATTCTAAACCTGTAATCTATTTCTTCAATTTTGAACGAATGGCATAACATATTGGCGCTTGTAAATAAAGCGTCTGATGTTCAACAACATGGTTACAAAGTCTATGCAAATACTTTCATTCATTCATTTATGTGTGTAATCTGCTTTAAGTAAATGAATCTATCACATGGCTATTGTAATATATATATATATATATATATATATATATATATATATGTATATATATATATATATATATATATATATATATATATATATATATATATATATATATATACACACACACACACACACACACACACACACACACACACACACACAATGTTTTCCAATATTACACTAGTTTAATAACACACGCCCAATGATATAACGAAATATTTCATAACAATATATAATGTTATGGAGTAATTTATAGTGAATTCTTTAAATTATTGTTAGGGTCAGTACTGGTTATTTTGGTATTTACATGTAATATGATAGTAAATTTGAGACGATTTAAAATGGTGTATGTCCTGAACAATTCAATTCGTTCCATTCATTTCATTTAACACATACACTAGTGTAAGACCATCCACCCACTATATCTTATATAATTGTCTTCAGTCCATTCTAATTTATTATAGAAAAAGTATTAGCTTAAATACAAGATAACTTCATTGTGACCTGTCCTAACAGTCATCTGCAAAGTTAATACTTAATTTGGCCCGTTACACTTGTAGGACCCGTGAAAACAAGCTCGACCTCTCTTTCACCTCATAGTAACTGTACATGGAGATTCATTTCTTCTGGCCGTAGCTATGGAAACGTTCTTTCCAGCTATTCTTGATCAGCACGGAAATCCTTGATCAGTGCTAAACTCATCAATGTTATATAATTTAATCTGCCATTTACATAATGTTTTAAGCTGAGAGAATTGTACAAGAAGAATGAAAAACAAAATTGAAAACAAAAAAACAAACATTTGTGTAAAATAAGAAAACTCGTACCATTTTTAAACCAAAGTTTCTGTTTTACCCGTCTATGGATAATTAATAATGGTGCCATGACTCAGTTCTAGCCATTCCTCGAATACAAACAAAACATGGCAAGCGACAGATTTGGGTTGCACATTCAAACGTTGAATCTGCTTCCTAGATATGCTCACAACTATATATGTTGACGTATGTTTTAACAAGGTGTTTAAGACATGACAACAGGAAAGTACAACAGTAAGAGGGTGTTCATATTTAATATTTTGGAATTTAAAATACAAATATAATTGTTTTTAAAAAATACCTATGCATTGTGTGCTGGATCTTTGTTCAAAATTATAGCTATATAGTGCGTTCACAATATCATTTTACCAGCAATGCATATAAAAAGGATGTCAAGTCCTGAAGTAATAATGAAAATTGCATTCTATTTTAATTATAGAATTAACAAATTTAAAAAAAAATTGAAAGTAAAGGTTTAATTATGAAAAATAATCCACTGCTATTTAGACAAAAATACAGAAAATGAATACACTTACGATACTGAAAAAGTAGTTTTGCTCGACCTGTATTCTAACACGTCTAGATTAGTCTCGTGTACGATAATTATATGACTAACTTTGTCATAGGAAATTAACGAAATGAATACCATGTTAGATACGGATGCTTTATGATACATACTAGTATTGATCGCTCAGGTGGCCTAGTGGTTGAAACATCCGACTCGGATGCGGTAGGTCGCGGGTTCAAACCACAGCCGATTCATACCAAAGACTTATAAAAGTGGTATTAACATCTGCCTCGCTAGGTGCTCGGCATTAAAAGGTTACTGTTAGGACGGGTCGGCCAGGTGTCAGGATAATGTGACAGGGTGGGACATGTCTCTGTGCTGGACTTCACAATAAAACTGCCACACTGCAGAAATCGTAGCGATATGATTGAAAGATTGTTTAATCAAATCCAAAGTAACTCACTTCCACAAGAGTCTCGTCTACAACTGTTCTTTTGGGCAATTCCATTATTATTTGAATATACACAAATGTGTCCGGATTAACGAGGCTCCACTGTATATATATATATATATATATATATATATATATATATATATATATACAGTGGAGCCTCGTTAATCCGGACACATTTATTCCTAGTGGACATGTCCGAATTAACGATTTTCCGGATAATTGAATCATGTAGAGGCCGACCGAATGTGATTTTCTGGCTTCGGCCGAAACCGAAACCAAACCGAAAGTTAAAGATGAGCTTTCGGCCGAAACCGAAGCCGAAACCGAAAGATGTATAACCCAGCAAAAGATTTAAAAGCTATGTTGTGAAACTAAGTCAAAGATGCAATAAAAAAATAAACTTTATCAATAAAACTTTAATACTCAAGTATTTCGTAATCCAGAAATAATCAATACGAGCCTACACTTGCAGTCTTGCAGTAACAGTTGTGAAATAGCTGTTCGTTCAGCGTTCATTGGTTAGTAGTTGAATCCAAACAAACGAATGTTGTAGTTCAGAAACAAAAGTTTTTCTGCATTTTCGCCCAGTAGGTTGCTGCGTCGGTCGGCATACAGCTGCCCTGCTGCACTGAACAACTGCTCACTTGCCACGCTGGTGGGTGGTGCAGACAAGTACTTGCGAGCAGCAGATTCCAGAAGTGGGTATTGACTGCAATGCCAGTACGCATATATATCCGTCATTCGAGGCAGACGTGGCTCCTTGAGGTAACTATTTAATTGTTGTTCGTACAGCGGCATGTCATTGTTTTGACTTCGACTGTCATTAGTTTCTGATAGATCGATATTAGAAGATTGACTGTCATGCGCAGCCCACAGATCCACCTCCTCTTCGGCATCGGACGCCTCGCTGTTCTCAGGTTTGGACTCAACGCTGTCAGTTGATGAAGCTGCGGCTGGCGTACTAACATTACTCGTAGCATATTCTTGAACCGAACGTAAAAAATCCAGAACTACTTTCGTTGCTACCGTTTTCTCTTGCTCGCTGAAGTAAGTATCCTTGAAGCGTGGATCAATCAGCGTGGCAGCAAGAAAGAGTGCTGAGGAACCAATATAAGAGAATCGACGATACATTGCATCACGCAGCGACGCTTTCATCTGCTTCAGGCCCTGATCTGCTTCTGTAGTAGTTTTTAGCATGTTATTCAGATTAAAGACGAGCGGGAAAACCAATGAAATGCATGATTCGTCAGCACAAATGTCCAACGTTGCTGTGTAGAATGGTTTTAGAAGTTTGACAATTCTTCCAGCCAGTTCCCATTCTGCGTTCGAGAGGCTGTCAATTCCGCCTCGCTCTACGCTAAACAGATTAATTGCCTTGCTCTGTTCGACCAGACGCTCCAGCATAAGATAGGTGCTATTCCATCTCGTCTCAACGTCCTGCAGTAACGAGTGTGATGGGACTTTCATCGTAAGTTGATGTTCCATGAGATGACGGCAAGCCTGCTCACTATGCTTAAAGTGGGCAACAATCTTACGAGCTTTTTTGATGACAACTTGTACTGATGTTTGCGTAAACAGTGCATCATGCAGAACCAACTGTAAAGTATGGGACACGCAGCCAATATCAGTGACGCCTGCGAGTCTCATTGCACTTTTCATGTTCGCGGCATTGTCTCTTACTCCAATGCGAATCTTCTCGGCTATCCCCCATTTCGCTATGGCTTCCAGAAGTTTCGATGCAAGATAATTTCTATCATGGTCTTGTTCCAGCACCATCGCACTCAAGATAACTTTACGACGCACATCTGCATGAATGAAATGAGCCGTGAAGCTCAGCAATGAGCATGATTTCGTTGGATTGCTCCATCCATCTGTTGTAAACAAAATCCATGTAGCCTCTTGCAGTAGATTTGCGACGTGTTTCACGACTTTGTCATATGTGGCAGGCATAAGCGTTGTTCTGTAATATTTCTCGCTTTTGACGTTATAACGACGAGTGCTCAGTGGATCACCAATGTTCAATCTTTTGAATCCATCACCTTCAACAATTGAATAGGGCAACATGTCGACAATGATTATGTCCATGATGCACTTATCAATTCGCTGAACAGATACATGGTCTTCAGGCCAGATCATTCTTTTCTCAATCATTGACGTCAACGAGGGCTGGACAAAATTCGGTAGTGCATGTTTCATCACTGTCTCCTCTATCTTCTTTTTTTTTGCGGCACGCTCTGCTTCGTCATTTATGGCCATCTTCAAGTACGTGCCATGAAGCTCCTTGTGGCAGCTGGCCAGATGTCCTTTCAAGCCTGAAACTGTTTGAAGTTGTGGTTTATCGCTGCCTAATGAAAACAGTTTGCTACATTCCTTGCACTTTGCCTTACTTGCATCTGCCTCAGCTGTTGTGAAATACTTCCACACCGCATTCTTCGACATTCTTTAACGATGATTTACAATTTTTATACGGATTACGTGTTATATACGTTTACAGACTAACAGCCTTACAGGACACACGGTACTAATTATACGGAAGAGCTGTGAACCAGTCTAAAAATGGGTGAAGAAATAATAGAGTATATACGGCTTTGGTGGTCCATAATTGGTTAATAATGAAAATTAAAATTTTACTAAAAATAGTTTTTGAGAGCTTATCCTATCTGTAATTTTAAAAAAATATAGACAAAATTCTATTGATGCAATTGAAGTAAATTTAGAGGCTTCACCTATTAGTAGTCAATAATGAAAGTAGCACCTGACTCATTGGTGCAGAATCAATAACATGTGCTTCCTGCCAATTTATATCAACAACATGCCGCGGGTCCTATGTTTTTCTACATTTAAAATCTTACATCAAGGTTAGTTGTGCATGGAAAAATACAGGTCTGATCATCAGCATCCAGAAATGTTAAGTTATTGAATTTTGAATATGACAGTGTTTCCATATGTTTACCATTGGAGTTGAATTAGTACCGTGTGTCCTACATGTGCCGCTGCATAAGCAGAGTGACAGTTTGTCTCTTGACGTTCTGGTAGTCGACCGAAAGATTAAATCACTTTCGGCCGAAACCGAAACTACGCCGAAAGTGGTCATATGGGAACTTTCGGCCCCGAAACCGAAACTGAAACCGAAATTCGGTCGGTCTCTAGAATCATGCACATTTTTTTTACGATATCATCACACCGTATATATGTACATGTTAATGCAAGCTTTAAATGTAATGTGCTGTAAAAAGTACAACGAATACAAATTATTATCTCGCAGTTTAATGCGTTATGGTAAACTAATAAAAAGCAGTCATTTTTATAAGTCATATTTTACACCTGTTACAATGAAGAGTTTTAACTTTTTTCTGCGTTTATCGTGGTATAAACTGTCAGTTGCCGATTCACACCGCCAATAACGCCCGAAATTTCAATAGTTCGCAATGTTTTTTTGTTTCCATCATTAAGAAACATAAACCTTAATTGAGCGTAGTAATACATGTTTTGGTGTTTTTTACGCAACTATTTATAGCACTTGGGGTTGTCCTGCTTGATCGTAATAAGGTCATCATAATACCAGTCCTTGCTTCAGTGGAAGCTTATGTATGGAATTTGAACACTGCTACCGTGATTTTGATATGTTGAAAGTCAACAATTATATATGTCATTACGAAATTGTATGGCGCAGGAACGTGTACACGAAATGATATTATATATGGCAAAGTAAGCAGAAAGTCACCCATTACTTTCATATATAATATGAATTAAAATGTCATTAATATATCAGATCTCATATCTTTTAGCTTGGTGTGCAACTGGCAGTCTGAAATATTTTAAACGTTTACCCGATTCAGAGCTGGTACAAAAAAAAATGATATGTACACGTGACATATATTGCTACATGACCAACATTTCCTTTGAGATAGCAAAGATGTGGATTTGTTTGCTTATTGTTGGAATAGGTTTGAGATTACTGTTGTAAATATTCTTAATACGGGGGCTGATATGCAGATGTGACATTAGGTACCTAGCAATGGTCGCAATATTGAACATTTTCAGTCATTAATTCCATTAGACATAATCATGTAAAAATAATTTTAAATGCGATATGTGTGCTTAATTTTTGTCTTGCCCCTGTTTTGTAATTATATATGACAAAGACACAGTAAGCTATTTAAAAACTAGTTTTGTGATGTGTTTTCCGTGCTGTCATTTTGTTGAAATCTGTTAACATATTCTAAATTATACACCTCATACTGAAACCTCAACAATTGAGGAAAACAACAAAAAAGCAAAGAAACGGTTTCCACAGATGGTAAAATTATGTGTCTATCGGGATTAATAATAATTATTGAAAGTTCTGTTTAGTTTCTAATAAAACACGTCTCTGAAATAATGCATAATTCGCAATGTGTATGTAACGTTTGATATAAATATCCTTGTAATAGTAAAGGGATACTTTAAAACTAAAAAACTCGTACACCCCATACTGTATGTATGCATGTACATATACACGCACGAACGTACTTACAATACGTATCTATGTAAGTAGGTAGGTGGGAAGCTATGGCAAGGTAGATATGCATGTTTGTTTGCTGCTCTCAGTCAGTTAAACATACAACCATACAACCATAAATACAACCAAACATACAACCATACATGCACACATCCATACATACATACAAGCATATAATCATACACTAAATCATACATACAACCATACATACAACCATGCAACCATACATACAGACAGAAAGACAGACAGGCAGGCAGGCAGACAGGCAGGCAGACAGACATACATACATGCATGACGGGATTTACTTACTTTAGCAGTGACAGTGTCCTTCTTGCCCATGTCAATATATCACTGACCAACTCGAATGCTGAATACGACACATGCAACGGAAGGTCAGGTCATGGTTACAAATCTTTCTGAAAATATTACAGACGAACGAAACTTAAGAACGTAACAAAGTGTGACGAGGTCATCCAATTTGGAAATGTAACGGATCCTGCCAACTCAAACATATCACGGATGTAGCATGATATTGGAACATTAATTAATCTACATCGGAATTCGAAACTGATCCATGGACTGTGTGTAATTATATATATTATATAATATATTTATATATATAAATATATATATATATATATATATATATATATATATATATATATATATATATATATATATATATATATAGAGAGAGAGAGAGAGAGAGAGAGAGAGAGAGAGAGAGAGAGAGAGTATATATATTATGTACGCTGCAACATCGAAATACCGTTAGATAAGTTCTTCATTGCAAGAAAAAGAGGCTTGCCGAAACATTTATACAACGAGTGGTATTAGACAGCGTTTACAATATAAATAAATGCATCCTGAGAGGTGTAGTGAGAAAGATTATTTCTCACTGATCATGTCGCTGTTTTTACGGTCAGCCTTGCAAAATAACAAGTTTGAAGTCACCTTTTAATTTTTCGTCATTGGTCAGTCGGTTGGTTTCGACTGCTATGTTTGTGTTGACTGTTTTCAGTCTTCGGTAAAGATCACATATAAGTCACTTATTTAGTGATTGCATGCATTTTTATTTAAAACTCGGCTAAATTGCTGAAATGGTAGCGCAATTACGTACCATTATTATTATAAATATGGCCAGATAGATCTATTAAGAGCCGGTGCAAAAACAAATTCGTTGCTTGTACTAATCTCTGCTCAAAATGATCAAATATGGAATTAATACCTTTTTAAAGAATCTTGCTTTGTTCAGATCCAATAGAAACCTTGGCAGTAAAGAAATTGGTAAAAGAATACCTTTTACCAATTAGTTAAATTTACATGCATATTTTTTAAAATTGTATGCAACTGGTGTTGCTGCAGTTTCACTAACATATCCACCCACATTTATTTCCCTTTTAAATCTAATGAAAAACATATATTAAAAACGGAAATGTTTGGGACCATTGAGTATGCGGTCATTATGAGAATGATGCCGGCTTTACGAGTATGAGTTTCGCTTGAGTATGATGCCGATTTCATGACTACGCAATAAGTATCAGCATCATTTCAGTTTCATGAATATACAATTAGTATGAATATAAAGCCATTTTCATGTGTACGCGATCAGTATGAGTATGGTATGATGCCAGTTTCATGTACGCAATCAGAATGAGTATGTTGCTAGTTTCATGAGTACGCGATCATTATTAGTATATGCCAGTTTCATGAGTACATATCGGTATTAGTATGTTGGGCGGTTCAATGCGTAAGTAGCATTATTAGTATATGCCAGTTTCATGGGTATGTATCAGTATTAGTATATGGCAGTTTCATGAGTTTGTATGCCTTTTTAAGGAAAACGTATCAGTATGAGTGTTTCATAACTACGTATGGTTCTTAGTATATGCCAGTTTCAAGCGCATTTATAGGTTTTAGTATATGCCAGTTTCATGGGTATGTATGAGTATTAGTATATGCCAGTTTCATGGGTACGTATCGGTATTAGTATGTTGGCGGTTTAATGCGTACGTAGCATTATTAGTATATGCCAGTTTCATGGGTATGTATCGGTATTAGTATATGGCAGTTTCATGAGTTTGTATGCCTTTTTAATGAAAATGTATCAGTATGAGTGTTTCATAACTACGTATGGTTCTTAGTATATGCCAGTTTCAAGCGTATTTATAGGTTTTAGTATATGCCAGTTTCATGGGTACGTATCATTATTATTCTATGCCAATTTCATGGGTACGTATCATTATTATTCTATGCCAATTTCATGGGTACGTATCATTATTATTCTATGCCATTTTCATCAGTACGTATCAGTATTATTCTATGCCAGTTGCATGAGTACATGTGAGTATTATTGTACGCCAGTTTCACGTTTACGGTCGAATCATATGGTATATCACCTTTCTCTATGATGGCAATTACACTAAACTTCGAATTGAAACCAACTGATAATGAAGTGTGATGTGATCTCGTCATGACGTGATTCTAAACCTGTAATCCATTTCTGCAATTTTGAACGAATGGCGTAACATATTGGCGCTTGTAAAAAAAAGCGTCTAGTGTTCAAAAACATATTTACAAAGTCTTTGTAAATACTTTCGTTCTTTCATATATATGTGTAATCTGCTTTAAGTAAATGAATCACATGGCTATTGTTAAATATATATATATATATATATATATATATATATATATATATATATATATAATGTTTTCCAATATTACACTAGTTTAATAACACGCGCCAAATGATATAACGAAATATGGCAAAACAATATATAATGTTATGGAGTGTAATTTATAGTGAATTCTTTATATTATTGTTAGGGTCAGTACTGGTTATTTTGGTATTTACATGTAATATGTTTTTCACTCACTACAGTTTTTCACTCACAAAATGCAACCGACAAATAAATCTGCAAAGCGGAAATCATAAGTAATTAATTTAAACATTAAGAAGCTTCCTTCTTATGATTCAATTACAGTGTATTATACTGTTAGTGTATTGACAAATCTGATAGCATATAAATTTCTCGTTAAAATAGATTATGTACTGTACTGAATAATTGTATTAAAACACAGGCCCCGGGCTGATGACTTAAATAAACTCACTAGCCCTGACTGAAATTCCACAATCCCGAACAGTTCTTATATGTTAACTATCTCGCCGGTAGAAAAAAGAATACAAACTCCCGATTTGGGGGATATTTCCTCAACTACCTTCCTATCTCGTAATATCTCCTGACTTTTCTCAGAGAACTACCGATTATTGCAATATGTCAGTACATTTTCATTTCTCAGAAGAAGAAAAACCATGCATCAATATATATTAAGTGTGCAATCCACAGATGTCATTTTCTATTTTATCATTTGTGAATATTGTAGTGACGAAAAATTAATATCACACGACAGCTTTTGTCTTCAGTAAATGGATAATAATAATAATTAGGACTTTGTGTAGCGCCTAATGTTTAGAAGGTCTAAGCACTTTACAACATCTCTAATGATCTGACTTCACTACAGAAATACAGAAAGCAAAAACGATGAAATTGGAAAACATAAAACGTGCTGAAAACATTTAAGGTACAAAAAATTATTAGGTTTCTAAGTTTGTTCCTTCAGTCGATAAAAGTGAGTTTTAAGAGCAGTCTTAAAAGGGACCACTGTGTCTTTGTGTCTAATTTCAATTGTGTAAAATGAGAAAACTCGTACCATTTTAAAAGCAAAGTTTTTGCTATACCCGTTTATAGATAATTAATAATATGCGAATTATTAACATAGAAAACATATATTCTCCCGCCCAATCTTCATTTTTTTAGTTGTAATAATGATACATTCTCTGCTTATACTTTGCAAACTAATATTGAAGGTATGACAAGAGAATAAAAATGAAATAAAAGAAACTTTAATCGTATTACTGTAAAAACACAGTGTTATTTGTACTTTTTTATATTTTATTTTCTTGACAATGCGATAGGAAGGAACAATAAAGCATAATAAGGTCTAATGTGTTCTAGGCTTTATTGTTCATGTGCAAGCTAGACAGGTAATAAGGTCAATGCAGTGTCAAAGCCTCGCAGACGTTAAACCAGACTCAAATTAATCCCGTGTAGTAAGTTTCACTTCAAAGACGTCAAACTGAAGAATCAGGCGACTTACATAAAACCAACTCCAGCACCTAAAGGTGTAAATATCATGATTTGTATGTACTCCTCGTTACACAAAAACCAAATTGGGAAGCTTATTTTTTTGCATATATAAATCTCACCCATTTATTATCATCCTTCAGTGATATAACGTCTGGTTTTATTTACGTTTTTTTTTAGAGACTGAATGTGCAGAGAGTGTGCATGGTCTGCATAAGCACGTTGCTCATTGTTTCAATTAATTACTGGTCAATAAGCGTTAGGCTGTCATAAAACACAGAGAAATAAAAATAATTAAAAATTAATAATTCAAGGAAACATTATCGTAAATTAAATTAAAATTAAAATCATTTTTTTTTATCAAACTTATGTTCATCGAGAAGGAAGGTGCATTCATTAAAAGGAAAACGTATCTGCTCATACCTGCATACAATTTCAACCGGAAAATGAAAACCAAGCTTTTGTAAGAAGTATTAGTACGGACAGTGTTTAGTTATCAGTGCTTAAGAACGTGCTGTGAATGTTAATTTAAAAATATCGTTTTACATGCACATTTTTAAAGGGAAATGGATACTGTCAGAAGTGATATGTGTTTCATTTTGTAGATAACTGGCATTTTGTAAACGTATAAATATGCGGGTCGAATTTGGGAAAAAAGTGGCTCATTTATAAGCTTTCCGGTGGCTCAACCACAAGTGTATAACTGGCCAAAGTGCTTTCCCGTCGGTACTAAGTAACCTACCATTGTCGTAAAATAACCAACACAGATTCACTGGGCTGGATCTTTGTTCAAAATTATAGCTATATAGTGCGTTCAGAATATCAGTGTATCGGCAATACGTATAAAACGGATGTCAAGTCTTGAAGTAATGATAATAATGCATTTTCTGAATGGTCTCGCTCTCAGTGTTTTATACAACTGATCGATTTGGGCTTTTTTTTCATTTTCATTTTGTTTATAGAGAAATCATAAAATGTACTGTACTTATGGTAGAGCAACTGACAAAATCTAAAATCCAAACTAAGAACCAACATTCTGCATGAATATGAGGAAATTATATAATTACCAAAGTTTTAAAAAAATGAAAAGCTAAGGTTTAATTATGAAAAGTAATCCACTGCTATTTTAGACAAAGATACAGAAAATGAATACATTTACGATACTGAAAAAGTAGTTTTGCTCGACCTGTATTCTAACACGTCTAGATTTGGAATGGAGTCTCGTGTACGATAATTATATGACTAACTTTGTCATAGGAAATGAACGAAATGAAATACCATGTTAGATACGGATGCTTTATGATACATACTAGTATTTATCGCTCAAGTGGCCTAGTGGTTAAAACATCCGACTCGGATGTGGTAGGTCGTGGGTTCAAACCCTAGCCGAGTCATACCAAACACTTATAAAAATGGTACTAACAAAATGCCTATCTAGGCTCTCAGCATTAAGATGTTAGTGTTAGGACTGGTCGGCCTGGTGTCAGGATAATGTGACTGGGTGGTATATGCCTCAGTATATATATATATATATATATATATATATATATATATATATATTGATTGATTGACTGTCCTGCAATTAGACTTTAGTATGACAGACATAACACGCAGCGGACTAATCCACCGCTCTGAGATCATATCATTCGGCTAGATTTGAGCGTTATGGCAGGAAACTCGTTTTATCGGCAATGACTATTCGCTTTTTGACAAAATAGAGTTCTAATTTCGTTGCAAAATAAGCATACGAATCTCTCTCTCTCTCTCTCTCTCTCTCTCTCTCTCTCTCTCTCTCTCTCTCTCTCTCTCTGGGAACGAATATTTGTGTTAAGCATATTGTGTATTTCACAGAGAGACTTTGCCCTTTTCACGTCATTTTGGCTGAATAAATCTATCAGGCATAAAAACATTATTTCTGTTGTATTGTGTTTTATATGAACCTCAACACAAAGAATAACGATATGCTAAAACAACAATAACAACACCAACAATGATAAAAACTTCTCTATTTTAACTGAATTGGAACCTCCTAAAAAGCTATCAGTTTAGGATTTCCAGAGGCGAAATACAGAGTTCTATGAGAACACATGTGTGTATAGAGTTAGTGGATGGAGATAATTATCTAATACCTTTTTACAAACAGTTCATCCTGTTTTATTGTTTAGGTTTCATGAATGAACAAGAAAATATGTTAATGGTACAACACTATCATAGATCACTTTCCTAATCACGTAGTTTATTCATTTGCTAATTCAAGGTAACTCGTAAAGGTGTTTTGTATCGTTGATTGGAAGTGTTATGTCTTCTGATGAGTCCATGCAACTTCAGCTAAATCGTAGACACAGCCAATCAATCAAACACGATCGGGTTTCTTTCTTGTCTTTATAATTTTGTATTATCTTGAACCGCAACGAATATATGTTGTGGTGCTGATATTCCCTGTTGCGACTCTATCTGCCATGGAAATGAATTTGCTGCGTAACTGAGTCTGTGGTAATTGTCATCCATGTCAACGTTAAATTTCGCCTTTATTCATGAACAATAACAACCGAGCTGCTTCTGTAAGCGATGAAATCATTGCTGGCATCCACAACGCATCTTTTGTTAGCATTCCTTTTCCTGCTGATACACTATAATCTCGCCAGATTGCATCGTTACCATTGGACTTTAGGCCTAACTCAACTGTATGATTGGCTTCGAAGATAACCTTCTAAGATGTCGGCATAATACAAAGATATGTGACAACTGTATCACACAGCTAAATCTATTTTGAGCATCGATTTGAGATCGTTGTTCCGCAAATCCCAAGTTGGATTGCCTTCAGTGATCGACTCTGTTACGTCTACGTCATCGGCACTAGTGAAGTTTATTGATCGTCTTATGTAATACTTTTTATGGTTAGGATGGTCAGTAATATCCATTGAGAACATCATTGATCGACCAGCAGACCTTGAATAATCATCGGAATATCTTGCAAGACCAAATGTCATCGTATTAATATCGAAATTAGTGTGACATGCTCGATTTGTCTACTATCAATCACATACACTACAGTTTTAAATAACGCCATAACACCAATATTAACGAATCCGCATTATTCATCTTCAGCGTATGGAGCATTATTAGGTCTCAAGCGTATACCCTGAACATCACTAAATGCCTCGCTCAGGACGAAATACCTGGATGTATCTTTGATTTGTAGTACGATTCGCCCACGTTGATTGTTCTCGTGCTTCATAAGAATAATGCGAATAACAGACTCATTCTTTAGCATTGGTGCGTTCAAGTCAAATGCTTGATCAGATACATATTGATACATTTTTTAAATATTCGCTGCCATAAACAATGACTTTCATAAATTGATCAGTAAGTGTTTGATCAGCAACGACGATGTGCCTGATTCAATGTAACTCGTAAAGGTGTTTTGTATCGTTGATTGGAAGTTATTAACCGTTTGTTTCTCTATTAGGTTAACGGTTATGTTTGTTTTCTATCGCGGTGGCGGCTTGTTCTGTGTTAATTACGGCACTGCAGCTAATTCCTTCAACCGCTCATTTTCGTCTTGATTTAATGTTTTGCTAACAATTGGTGGCATTATGTGCTGGGCAGATTACTCGAATGCTTCCTTTAGTGCTAGACAGTTTTATATAAATTTTTGCGCTGGAAATTCTCGAATCTTTACATTCTGCTATGGGTTTCATCGTACTAATCGTGCTAGTCTGTCTGATGGTTGAGAATGCATTTGCTAGCAACATAACCAACGGCTGAAGTGGTTCTTGCCCGATCACAGATTACGATTTGTGTTAACAATAGATGCTGACTATTTAATTCAAGTTGTGCCCTTATTTTAGGTAATTGGTTAATCAGTATAGCATTTACAACATGCTAACGTGACATCTTTTGAGCTTAATATAATATCATATACACCATATAAAAACGAATATACTGACGACTATTCAAAATAAACGAGAGCGGACTAAAACTAAAGTTTGACTCATGAAAGTGAATCTCAGGTCATACACAATACCATAACGTATACGATGGTGTGAAACGCAAGATTACTAATCCACTGTGAAGTCCATGACCTCCCTTGTCTACGTTTACAATCAGAGCAGTTGCACCTAATTTGGGAGAAAACGTGATTAACAGTTTGATTACTAGTTTTACCATTGTCCGGACAGAATGTATTAAGCAGCAGAGAGGGTGAGCCGGACAACATTTTTAGACAAGTTTTCACTGAAATCACGCTTAAAAACAATGAAACCAATGACATCAGGCCCCAGTGTGTGTGTGAATCTGATATCGTTTCATGGATTAGGTCCCAAAAAAAAGTCAATGAAAAAATCAATGAAATTAATGAAATCCTCCATCGATTTTTGGGAAAAAGGGACTACAACGTCGTTGTCACTCACCCTCTCTGCTGCTAGAACTTTCAGTTGGGGGTTAACCGAATATTTGATCCAGTCCGATACGATATCGTGTTCGAGGGTCATGTAAATTTATTGTTACAAATCCGTGTGGGGCAGACTGAGCATGACTAAAGAAATTTCTAAATTGATTGAAGTCCATATCAGAACACCATGTCTGCCAAATATTTCGTAGCGTATGTGTATCAACGCCGTTGAATACAGCAAGCATATTACAGTTATCTCTAATCACTTTTGGAATCTGAGTGTAGCGTTGAGTGACATAGATCACATCAGTGTTTTTATGCCTGCCTCGGGAAAATATTCTAGCAGGATTTTTTTGTTTATCTAACATGACATCATCGTATACAACTAAATTGTTGATACTTCCATCGAGGTCATTCACGGATGGCGCCTCGTCAATATCGGTTATAAATTCATTAACATCCTCGCCAGCAATCTCTGAAGCGTTTTCATTAAAATCTTTTAGCACTTCATAGCATCGTTGGTCGTCTACGCTAGGGGCAATTAAATACAACTTATCCCACTTCATCCATCTCATTATTAAATTGAGCAACAATTGCGTTTTACCGGATCCAGATGGCCCGATTATAATTGCGCGGATAGAGTTTGGTAGCGCTGCATGATGCTTCACTGGTTCTCTTGTTTTAGTCGCTGAAAAATCAATTATATTCATATCTCTATACATAAATTATGGATCTATATTGCGTGAAGTGTAAGGCGCGTACTGGCACAGATGACTTGACGAAGATTACAACTAAAAATAACCGATCAGCGCTTTCTGGTAAATGCGTACAGTGTAGTACAAAGAAATTTAGATTTGTTTCTAAACCCAAGGAACCCAAGGAACCTTTAAAAAAAAACGAGGAGGTGATATCGCTGCCGAATTAGCAAAACTCCCTGGAACCCCATGGGCAAAATACCCCGGAGAAAAACACCTTCCAGGGTATAGTTATTGTGGACCGGGAACAAGACTTGATATCAGACTCAATGATCAAAATCAGCCCCGACCCGGTGAGGAACCAATAAACGCTATTGATAAGGCCTGTCACCTTCATGATGTTGCTTATAAAAGTAGCAATTTGCAACACAGGCATCTAGCAGATGTGAAATTAATTCATGCGTTGAATTCTATCACTGATAAATCCTTAAAAGAAAAATTGGCTTCATTTTTGATAAAATCGGCAATGAAAAGTAAATTGATGTTAGGTGCTGGTAATTAATAACAATATGGAATCTATTTATTATTCCCCAAGAGGATACTGGAAGGGTAACGCTGCAATCAGTAAACTCGCTAGCGCCGCAAAAGTGAAAAAAACCACTGCGTCTCATTGGTTATCCAAACAGGCACTATGGCAAATTTATCTACCACCGCCTAAACAAATTCAATTCTCGCATTTTTATGTGACCTTCCTAATGAAGTTCATCAGGCTGATATATTATTTCTGCCACATGATCGTGGTTACAAATATGCGTTAACTGTAGTTGATATTGCAAGTCGATACAAAGAAGCAGAACCGTTAAAAACAAAATCGGCCACTGAAGTGGCTTCTGCATTTGAAAGGATTTATCGAAGGAGTCCTCTGCACTGGCCAAATCTATTACAAGTTGATCCTGGCAAGGAATTTCAGGGTGCAGTGTTATCTACAATGAAATATCACAATGTCGCTATCAGACGAGGGCATACTGCACTGCATCGTGATCAGGCCATTGTAGAACGATTTAATCGGATTCTTGCTGAACGGTTATTTGGATATCAATACGCAAAAGAATTCATCCAAGAAAAAAGATCCCGTGAATGGGTTAAGAGATTACCAGGTGTAGTTACCGCACTGAATAACGAGATTACTAGAACCATCAACATGAAACCTATCAACGCGATTAAAAAGAAGTCGATACCTGAAAAACCACAAAAGGATTTTAGCGTTTCCCAACCAATTCTTGGTAGTAGTGTCATTGTGAGGTACTTATACGAACCAGGAGAGCTTGAAGGGGGTAGAAAAAGGGCTACTGATCCTATTTGGAGCGTCACTACGCATAAGATATCTAGTATAACACGATCTACGGGTAGACCTCCAATCTATAAACTGGATTCAACTGCCCCTCAACGGGGTTTTACTAGACAACAATTACAAGTGATACCCGAGGATACTCAATTGCCACCCCATGGTCTTAACTAGCACCCTTGCGTCTATTGCACTCAAGACAAGTCAACATCACATTATTTCTGACATGACCGAGATTGTTATTTTTTCTGTCTACGGTGAATTGGCGAGGATCCTTATCCGAATACTGCCAACGCATTATACAATTGCAACTCGCGCAGTGATTATTCTGTTGTTGCTTCAGAGTAATTATTAATTCAGCATCAATATCAAATTCTCGTTGTTTTTTTTTTTTGTCCTGTTGTTTGTAACCGGAGAGTTTTTTTTTATCAATAATATCATCTATTGTGGTGTCATTATCATCGCCAATGATTTCATCATCGCCTGACTCTGTCAGGACAATTCTTCGAAGTTGATTTATTTTTCGTACTCTAGACACTGCTAGATAGACTAAATTCGACCATTCTATGCGATTATCTACCATCCAAACAATTGTATCCGATATAGTCAATCCCTGTGAAGAGTGTATTGTTGCTGCATAACCTAGCGTCCATGGGGATTTATTAGCACGCAATGCATCTTCAACAACATTGATATCAACCAGCACAATATCATTTAATACGAGAATTCGTTTTTCACTCTGTCCTGGAATATCAACTTCGATGTTCTGTTTTCGTGTATCCGATGGCCTATAACAGAGGGGCACTGGAAGTGTTGCAAATTTTTGTTTATGCAGGTCAAATAACTTCATCTGAAGTGTGTCCCTGACTATTGTTCTACTTGCAATGATCAAATCGTTTGGTCTCCACATTTCCCAGAAATCATTCATTGGAGTTTCCGAAATTATTTCACGGGTTATTTCACACTGGATTCTATCCGGTTGTAATCTAATTAGTTTCTTCAATTCTTTTAATTCATTATCAAGTGATCTATGATCGGTATCAATTTCTTCATAATAGTCTACAAAACCCTTTAGCCATTCATGGGGAGATGCACCGACAAATGGTGGTAGTTGGCCGTGATCACCGCACATGACGACTTTTGTATTCTTCAATAACAACCACTCAAGAAATATTTTTAAGACATCTTCTGACACTGTGTCTATTTCATCCCAAATCATGATTTCAGGAATAAATTTCTCTCCCATGCGCTCAGGAGTCCATTTATCTCCCTTCCATCGGAAAAAGCTGTGATAAGTGCAAGCATTTACCCCTCTCTGTATCATTTCTCTTGCAAGTCTGTGAGTCGGTGTTAGTACAATCATGTTTGGATTGGAAACGCTAGCGTTTCTACGGAATAACTCAATTGCCCTGGTTGTTTTTCCTGACCCGCCACAACCGTTTAAATAAACTGTTTTATACAGGCATATTGGATCAGAAATCGGTGGTGCACTAGAAAATTCTGAACACTGATTGCTTTCTAAGTAATTATTTTCAATGGTAACATCTGCTGATTGAATATAATCATGAATCATTTCTTTCTTAATTCTCCATGATCCCCATTTCTCGTTGCCAGTAGCCTTAAAATCAGCCATTTTGCTATTTATGTAAAATGAGTCAGTGGCAACTCTAACTGCGGTGGTAGGAAATCTATTGATCATTGAAAACAGATTGATAGAAGCATAACCGAGCATAGAAGCTCTCAAATGTGTGTACTGCGGATGGTATCCATCATTGTAGGTAACAATTGTACCCAATTTGGTTCCATCGGACATAAATGCGTCCTTACGATTGACATATAGGCCCTTATTCGTTAAATCCGTGATTACAAAATCGTATTCAGCGTTGTCTATAATCAATCGTGAAGAATATTTCGTATTATCATCTTTGCCACCTTGGGTAAATTTACCGATTATTCTTCGTCCAAGATTTTTTGCTTCATTGTTTCTGATTTCAAATAACTGTTGGGACCAATCCATGATTTGTTGTTCATTAAAATCAGGAAACAGTTTTCGCTCTTCGCTAATTATTTTTTCTAGATCAGGTTGGGGTAACCAGACTGATTTCTGTGCTCGATAGGATATAATTGCTTCACTGACAATTAATGATTTTAACATCTTACAATCAAGCATATACCGTAATAACACTATTGGCATCCAGTGTTTTTCAGACATGTGTTTACCAATCCAAAGATAACTACACGGATGAAGTCCTTCAGCCATTTCAAATGATACTACACAAGCGAATCCGGTTAAATCAAAATCAGGAAGTGGTCCATTAATAGCAACACGGGTCATTTCGTGTGTAGGGTGTCCAAATCGTTTGAAATATTTCTCGCATTCTCCATACCCAAGAAAACTTCCTGGATAACACGCAATCATATCAACGGAAATAACGGTATCAGCGGTGTATTTTGTGTTCCATAATCCGCCGTGGCTGTATTCAAGACAGGACAATTTGACATCTGATAAGAACTCACTTCGTGTTGGTTTCCACGCGTTTTTCTTTCTAGCAAAATGTGCTGCAATGGATGGTACTGTGAAACAGTTTGCTAATAATTGATCGTCTTCTTCTCCGTCCCCAGAAAACTCACTAGCTAGTTGTTTCATTTGATTCTGCAGCTCTTCAGTACGGTATAATTCTCCGTTAGGCCTTACAAACTGATCAAATTTGCATTCTTCGTCTGAATTACTATGAAATAGCCACACTGACACAGGATCGTTTTTACTCAAATGGTAAATAGCATCAAATAATTTCTGCTCTGAAAAAAACTCTTCGGTTTGGGATAGATATTTTACGGTTCTATCCCGTGGGAATATTGTTACTGCAGATGACCACGCGTGTTCATTATGATCAATAATTTCAATGGGGTTTCCTTTTTTTGATTGATATTTCGGTTATTTTAATACTTCACCGGTGATTGTCCTTACCGATATTGGAAATCTCAATGATGTTTCTAATTTGGTTATATCCTGAATTGTTGCTCCATGCTCTTTTACCGTGAACTCCCACTCGGTTATTTTTTTTCGTCTTAGATCAGTGAGTTTATTTCCCCGGGACGCATTTGTGAAGTGTTCTATTTTTCGTTCTGCTACACAATTTAGCCCTGTCGAATATTTCATGGGTGCTAGTTTTGAAATATCAGGTTTTTCATTGAGCGGATAGATCCCGTAAACAACTGCTGTGACAGGATAAGATCTTTCGTAGTAGGGTTTATCAATTCCAGTCAAAATTCCCGGTTTTGAATCCTGATTCACGGTGATAGTTTTTTTGCCCCTGAGAATGGGTTCAAATTTATCCCTAATAATCCATTTGCCATCCTCACGGATAATGAATTTGATTCGGAAAAAATGACTTTTTTCCCCAATACGTGAAATGATCACTGCTGCTTTTTCATCATTCATGGTAGCGTCAACAACACCATCAATTCGAAATGTTGACCAACAATAAGATGCTCCATCACGCTTGAATTCATTGAAACAGTCTCTGATGGGTTTATCAAGAATTTTATTCTTGGGTGTATTAGAAACTATATCAAGATTGAATTGAGCATCCTTCCATGGTGATCTCATGTTTCCGTCTCTTGGACGTTTGTTACGTTTTTTGGGTCTATCGCGATTAAATCTAGGATTGATTTTTAATAATCTCTTAAACTCTTTCATGTTTCCGTCTATTGGACGTTTGTTACGTTTTTTGGGTTTATCGATATTAAATTTAGGGTTAATTTTTAATAATCTCTTAAACTCTTTCATGTTTCCGCCTTTTGGACGTTTGTTACGTTTGTTTCTGTTTACTACACGTTTTTTGGGTCTATTGCGATTAAATCTAGGATTGATTTTCAATAATCTCTTAAACTCTTTCATGTTTCCGTCTACTACACGTTTTTTGGGTCTATCGCGATTAAATCTAGGATTGATTTTCAATAATCTCTTGAACTCTCTATCGGTATTGATTTTAGCATTTTTCGAAGTCAATCTCTTGAACACCTTCATGCTATACTAAAAACAAGTGTCTAAATGAAAGATTTATGTATAATGATTCACTGCAAATGGATCAGTCACTGAATTAGACAAATAGTATAGTATACGAATGACCCAAGAATTCAGACAGCACCCTGTGAGTACAAATTATGAAGCATCCAGTGATGGTGTTGTAAGACACTGTAGACTGAAGAACCCAGTTGGGAGGGATAATGGTATGGGGTATTTGTTCTTTACTGTTGGAAAGAAGAAATATTACAATCATCGTTTCATATTTGAATGTTTTAATGGATTGATCAAAGATGGTTTTGTTATCGATCACATTGATTCTAATCCAAGGAACAATTCTTTATCAAATCTGCAAGCTATCACACAGAGTGAGAATTCCAAACGAGGAAGGACTGGCACTTTTTCAAAAAAAACGAAACCAGTAAAATCTTTTAATACAACAACTAACGAAGAGAAAATATTTAAATCAATATATGAAGCCGGCAAGTATTTCAATATTTGTAGAGCCTCAGTACAATTCGTTGCAGAGGGGGTTTGTCGATCGGCTATTTCAAAAAAGACGGGGCAAAAAGTTCAATTTAGTTATGTCTAATGCGTCATAATTTCCAATTAGAGATATGTCATTCTTATAGAATAATGAATTCTGAAAACATGAATAGCATCATAGTTGAAATAGCAAAATTGAAAAATCAGGATATCAAACTATCAGATGGGTTAAATCCTGATCAAATTGTGTCTGATTTTCAGGATATAGAATACGGAGTTAGCACTAACAAATATATGCTACCCAAGAAGTATGCACTCATCAAAAGAATTCAGAATTCTATTAAAGACTCTCTTTCATTTTCCAGTGACATCAGTGTGTTCGTTCCGTTGTATACTATCGTAGAGGGAATACGAAAAGAATTGGGGTACGAATACGAATTGAAAAAAGAAGTCAACTCTAAAATTAGAAACCTACGAGCATTAATTCAAGAAAATGAACAATTTTGATTGCCCGACCATTGATTGCCCGACCATTGATTGCCCGACCATTTTATCATCGACCCTCATTTTGTTTAGCCGACCCTCAAGGGGATGTCAAAAATCGATGGACGATATGTCAGATTGATCAAAAATAGAATGGAGCAGCTCACAGTATTGTTTATTTTATATACAATTATGTGACTTGCTCCATCATTGATAGAAGCTGTTATAGGATGAAATAACACTTCCATGACCGTATCAAAAATCATCCGACATGTCAAAAAAGTGGAGAAACTGTGGTATTAATTATTTTATATACAATTTCCACACTTTCTCCATCAGTGATAGAAGGTGTCTCACGATGAAATAACACTTCCATGACTGTGTTAAAAATCATTCGACATGTCAAGTGTTTTGCAATTGAAAAATAGTTTGCGATTTCAAATAATGGTCAATGAAGCATTAACAACCCGATTGGCTCGTGAACGACTGGATGCAATTAAGAGATTTGTACCAATTCGTGACTCTGTACGGAATAAACTGCAACAACGACAGAGTTTACAAACTGATTTTGCTCTGGGGTCTGAAGAGTTGTTTAAACCAGTAACCACAGCAACGAAAGGGGTAGAGCGTGCTTTACTGGGAGATGGTCCCGAGACGGGAAAATCTGTTATTGGTGAACTTGAAAAACTAGCAGCGAAAACTGAACAAACTGAAAAAACTGATCCGAAAAAAACGACTGTTTCTCTGTTGAATAAATTTACTGATCATGCTAAAATATTAATAAAAAAACCTAGTTTATTGAAATCAAAGGATTATCAAGCCTTTGGTAATTTTGCTGCTCAAAGCTATAATTCAAAAAAAGATTTTTTAAAGGACGAGTATAAAAATGATAGAATATCAAGTAATGATTGGTTCGATTATATGTATAAACTAAATAAGGGGATTGGTCGTTTGAATAAGGATGAGATAGGATACAAGGAATTTCAAAGGGGAATTAGTTATTATAAAAGAGAACAAATAGAAGAGCGACAACGAGAATTAGAAGAACGACGTCAAACACCAACACGTAGACAAACAAGAAGACAAAAAAAACAACAACTACCACCTGATGATGATGATGATTTAGAAGAACGACGTCAAACACCAACACGGAGACAAAAAAAACAAGAAGAACCTAATGATGATTATTTACAAGAAACGAATTTAGAAAAACTAGATGAAGCAACTGGTTATAGCGGAAGTGGACTGCAAAATCCAAGGATTGGAAACACTTGTCCTGATAGTGCTATCAATGATATATCACGATTAGATGTTCTTGTAGGAGGGTTCCGAGCTGGAAATAACTCTCCAGAAATAATTAATGAAGCAGCTGATATCTGTAGACGGTTATTTGCCGGCGGTATCATGGATATCAAAACATATCGAGATTTCATTGACGAGTTAGCAAATGGGTATCATAGCGATTAAATAACAATTGAAAACACTATTGTTTTTATAATAATGATCGTACACTACAATCATGATAAACCAACCCTCGTCTATGTAGTTAATTCACGGTTTCCAGTTTATAAAGCATACTATGGAGATGGCCTCGGCAATACCATTTTAGGATTCTTTTCAAGAATGGCCCCAAAAGTGATGCCGTTAGCTAAACAGTTATCAATGAAAGCCATTGATGTTATTCGTGATAAGGGTATTAGTACTGTTGGAGATCTTGCCGGGAAGGCGTTTTCAACTGCGAAGGATAAAATAACATCATTAGTAAAATCACGAAAAAAGAAACCGTTACCGTCTACAGAAGAAATGCCTGCAAGTGTTAGTAAAATAATAAATAACGCAGTAGATGAAAAACTAGCGTCGATGGTAAATCAAGGGGACCAAAGCAATATTGCAAATATGATAGCGGGAAGTGGCTTTAAAAACCCACGTCGATGAAATCCTATGGATTTTCACGCTAGCGTTTTCACGATGAAAATGGAAAATCGTAAACGATTTTACGATTTAGACTCTGATAAATAGAATAAAATGTTCAAAAGGTCACCTGATCCAGCATTTAATATAGATGCCCCAGTCCCCAAGAATGATTCTGTACGCGATTATCAATATTACGCCTATCATGCCATAAACTCAAATAGTCGAGCAAGAATTGATCTTCAAGTCCATGATACCAGTAAATACTTTTTACCCTGTGAAGCATTTATTGAAATAGAAGGAGAAATTGTAACAGCTGCTGATACTCCTACTGTACCAGCACCGTATCCAGCTGGTACTCAAGTCGGTTTTGTCAATAATGGTATTATGGCGCTATTTGAGAGTGCTAGATATCTCATTGATGGAAAAAGAAATTGAGTCCATAGATCGTGATGTTGATGTGGCTACAACAATAATCGGGTTAGCGAGATATTCCGATGATTATTCAAGATCAGCAGGACCTTCTATGATGTTTGCAAAGGATGTTAAAAATACCGCTGGAGGAAATCCATTTGTTGTAAGACGACCAAAAAAACGTGATAATAGTGATTCTGATGTCGAGAATATGATTATAAACAACGATGCTAATTTCAATCTAGGAGCTGCAACACGAAACGCAATGTTGCAAGGAGAGCGTAAATCGTTTTCATGCGCGATTCCACTGCATCACATATTTGGATTCTGTAGAAACGTCAGAAAAGTTATCTACGGGGCGAAGCATACAGTATCGCTTGTACGAAAAAGTGATGATAATGATGCAATTTGGAGGATTCCAGCAGATGCTGCAGCCCCCAATGCTGATGCCGGTAGAGTCGATTTAACAAAAATATCATTGTGGATGCCAGTGTTGACTCCAGCAATCACCGCAGAAGAACGATTACTATCATTTATGGATCAAGAAGGAAAGTCGTTGTTGAGTTGGCTAACCGTGAGTACAGATGTGAAGCAATCAAATATCAACGGGTTATTCACTTGGAACCTAGCATCAAAACAAGGCGTTTCTGCGCCACGTCATATATTCGTAGCGTTACAGGATAACGCACGAGTTAGTAATCAACTCTCCAGTCATATGATATTTGATCAATTAGGTGTGAAAGACGTCTCACTGAGAATAAACGGCCAGCAGGAACCATCCGAGGATATACAACTTAATTACACAGAAAATCATATTGCACGAGTTTATCATCGTCTGTTGTCATTTATGGCACGCGATCAAAATGTGGATACTGGTTTGCAAATATCACAATATGATTTTAAAAATCTGTATCCGATCTATTACTTCTCACTGGAACATCTCGATTTGACAAGACAGTCAGTTGTTGATATACACTTTAGAGCTAATGTGACTCGTGGTGGTGCTATTGCTGATTATAGAGCGGTTGCTGTCATTCTCAGTGATAAATCAATGATACTCGAAGGTGTTGGTGGAAGAATGAGAGTGGTAGATGCCCCAGTAGAAAATCTTTGAACGATTTTTCTCGATTTTTCATTGAATTAGAATCAATCTATTATGTATAATGTCATATAGTGTTATTAGTGTTGCGTTAACTCCTGGTCAAATCAAAAAATTGCAATCAGAATCGGCTAAAAAATGTGGAACCACAATCACGTTGAAACCTAATCAAATGACTGGTGGTGCAAATAAATTATCACTGACAACTCGTCAGGTGAAACATTTCAATGATGCTTTCAAGGATAAAAAAGGGGTTCAGATTACTCTCTCTGCGACTGCTATCAAAAATATGATTAAAACAGGCGGTATATTTCCATTGTTAGCTGCAATACCAGCATTGATTGCAGCAGCAGCCCCAGCGGTGGCTAAAGCAGCGGCGTTAGGAGCCGTTGGTACTGCAGCAGGAATGGCGTTGAAAAAGGCAGCTGGACAAGGATATAAAAAAAAGGGACGATCCGTTCACGGATTGGGTCTAAGACTACCAGGAACCCCGTATTCGTGGTACAGCGGAAAGGGTCTAAGACTACCAGGGACCCCGTATTCATGGTACAGCGGGAGATCCGTTCACGGATCAGGCCTGAGACTACCAGGAACGATTTATTAATTCAGAAATCTTCGATTTCCGAACCTATGGTTCCCATGTCCAATTTTGATTTAATGGATGCGGCTAAAAAACTAGTGATTAAAAATTTCAGAGGTGTTTTTATGAAAGATCAATTACCACATCAACCAAACAAAACTGAAACAGGTATTATTAATCTCGATAACAGCACCGGACCTGGAACTCACTGGGTTGCATACGCTATTGATCCACGTGGGATTGTCTATTTTGATTCATATGGATTAGCCCCACCAAAAGAGTTTATGCGTTACATAAAACAATTTCCAATGAAGACTTGGTATTCTACGCTACCAACACAACAAATCAATGACCCACCAATATGCGGCAGTGAAGTATTAAATGTCCTTGACGCTATTTCTAACTCCTTGGGTAACCCAAGGGGAAAACCACCTCATATTGTCGTAAATGACTACAACAGCAATCGCTTTTTAGAGAGAGAAAGAGTTTTACAATAACATGATTGATATCTGGTGGAGATCTTTGAAACCCAAACCCGATGGCACTGCAACCCCTGATTCTATCAAGGATATAACAAAAAAAATTAAAGATGAAATAGCTGAGACGTTGAATTTAGAAAGTGTTGAACCCAAGGAAATAGTTGTATTTCAAGATCGCCAGGGCAAATTGAAATCTAGTAATGTGTCATTGGATGATATTTTAGTTAAACAACAAAACGCAATCGAGAACACCGTTGCGTTATTTTCCGATCAGGGTAAATTGAAAACCAGTAATATCTCTCTGGATGATATTTTAGTTAAACAACAAAACGCAATCGAAAACACCGTTGCGCTATTTTCCGATCAGGGTAAACTCAAACCGGGTGTACTCGTTTCGACGATTACAGATCGATTAAAAATTCTCAACGATGAGTTAAACAATTCTGTGGTTGTACTAACAACACTTGAATCTAGAATTGAAGAACACATAAAACAGTTTACCGCATTTCGTAGAAATATCATTGATATATTTATTGGAACTACATTCAATACAATTGAACTAAACCTCCCTGATATTAAAAAATCCATCGATGAGACGAAAAACTTCATCGAAGCCGTCAAAGGTGATTTTTCGAGGATGATAACAATCATTGAAAAAACAAAAATTCCTCATGAGAAAACCAATAACGTGGTATATACAATCCAACACGGATCATTTGTGTGGACACCTGCAGACAATAAATTAGATATCACTGCAACCGTTAAGGGTATTTATCGATTAACACTGGTGACAACGGCTCAATTTAATATATCATCGTCGAGTTCATCCGGGGTCAATAATACGATTTCAACGATCATCGACAAGGGTACAACTGAAAAGTTCACTATAACAGCTTCTGATAAAAAATTGGCTGGAAATTCGGTATCATGGTATGTGGAATTCGTAGCGGATTTAAGTAAATAAATTGAAAGGATTTCACAATTGAAAACGCTAGCGTTGTTAAAATAAAAAATGATTTCATCATCGCAATATCGCTATGATCAGGTCAGAGAATATCAAACTAGACTCAAAACCCTGTCTGAGGAGTATGCAATGAAAATTAAAAAATATCGCAGGAGAATTACCGCAATTGATGTTACTGTGTATTCAGTGAGTGGTGTAATCACCGGAGCCGGTATTATACTGTCTTCAGTGACAATGATGGCCCCGATAGCTGTTCCAATTTGCATTTCTGCGGCAACAACAATCGCTGGAATTATTTCAATAATCACAAAAAAAATATCCTCATGCAGCCAACGGAAACTACAAGACTACATAATTCAATTTCATGTTGTGTCCACTGCATACTCGCAATTATCCTCATTGATATCGTCATCGCTCGATGATACAATTATATCAGAGAGTGAGTTTTCAGCGATGGTAGATATATATGATTCTGCGATGTCAAAATTAGAAATACAAAAACATGAGTATAATAACAATGACAACACAGATGGAATTACTTCAACAAATAGTGGAGAACACAAACCCAGTACAAACAAGCATGATCTCAATAACCTCAACGAATCCGGAATTCAGTGTGAATTTCCCCTCTCCGGTCCCAGTGAAGGAGATAGCGCTAGCGAAATTACGAGTATACCACAGTTGGCCTAATATCAGATCAAAATCATTTGGTGGTCAACAACCCAATAATTCACTGGTATTTGCAAATAAGAATAAACCCGACGGTACCCCAGACTGGAATGTTGTTTCCATACCAACCGGATCATACCAAATTGAACAAATCAATGATGAATTCGCGCGTAGAATAAAATCGATTACTGGAGCAGAATCAAAAATCGCTATAACAGTTCATGTGCCGACACTATCATCTGCCATTGAAATAAGCACAGAAGGATACGTCGTAGATATCTATCAAAGTTCTATTAGAACCGTACTAGGATGGCCTGAATTACCACCCGGTGGAAAAACCGTTAAATTACCAGAACCACAAAAAACTGATTATATCACCGACAGGATAAAACTTGACAATCCAGTAAAAAGCTATAGCGATTATGACAAATTAAATTTTTTCACTGAAAAGATAGATAAGGGAGGGGAGAAATACTACATAACTCGACAGGATAAAATCACTGAAAACTTCACAGCAATGAATAACGATATTTCGTTGTTGTTAATATCCCTTAAATCCGGCTCTCTCACCCGAGATGAATTTATCAGCGTCATAGAAACATGTAACAGAATCCTCAGTGACATTTATATATTTCATTCACTAATTATACGAGAGGTAGCCCTTGCCAGACACCCTAACACGAAAATAGAATTTACGACAAAATATCATATAAGCGTAGAAAATATTTCCGAATTCCATCTACCAGGATATAATCTCTTAGAACTACAAAAATCTCTCAGTGATGCCATCGATGTCGGTTTTAAAATAATTCATGATACGTGGAAAAAAACAACATCACCGGAAACAACTATCCTGACACACAATAATGACCCAGACGGTGGTGGCAGGCATATTGCTCCGTTCAATGTGAATATTTCAACGGTGATTGCGCTCAATTTAGTATGTGATGTGATCGAAGGAAGCTATCAAATAAATTTAGAACGATCAAATCAAGCTCAGCAGGGATATATTTTGTATTCATTTGCACCAACAGCTCCTCCAGGGTTTTTAATAATTGAGTCCCCGGTGAATCCAGTCTATATGCGATGTCATAATAATTCATTAACCAGAATTAATTTCAAACTCATTGACCAGTCTAATAATCTGATTGATTTACAAGAGGAGGTTTTACAAATTAGTCTATTTGTAAAGTCGTAGTGATTTTCGTCGTAGTGATTTACATGACCCTCGAACACGATATCGTATCGGACTGGATCAAATATTCGATTAACCCCAACTGAAAGTTCTAGCAGAAGAGAGGGTAAGTGACAACGACGTTGTAGTCCCTTTTTCCCAAAAATCGATGGAGGATTTCATTAATTTCATTGATTTTTTTTGGACCTGATTTCATTGAAAATGTTGTTTTTTTGATTTGATCCTAATCCATGAAACGATATCAGATTCACACACACATTGGGACCTGATGTCATTGGTTTCATTGATTTTAAGCGTGATTTCAGTGAAAACTTGTCTAAAAATGTTGTCCGGCTCACCCTCTCTGCTGCTTATTAAAACATAGGAGAGCTGTTGTTGGCATCCGTTAGTCTCTAGAGACGATGAAAGTACACCCATCAGAGATGTCCCGGTTGGTGGTTGTGCAGTGTCTGTTGTGGCTATGTCACCCAACACGGGAGTAGTATAGGAGAGCAACGGATGCAATAAATATTTTGGGGTGTGCAAAACTGAGAAAAATGAAATAATCTTATACCATTGTGAATCAAACAATATATCCAACTGAACAAGTAGAATAAAGTTTACCATACTGCATTCATTATTATAAAAGCAAAAGTGCCAAGATTGACAACTTTCCAGTTATTTGTGACAATCAGCTTGTTCCCTTAATAAAAGAGCTTTAGAAACTTTCCTCTAAATATGTTACATAACCAAATGCATCTAATTTTAGATCAAATTTAGTAAACACGAGTAAACCAAAAAGTCTTTCACACACACACACACACACACACACACACACATATATATATATACATGTTACAAAACACGCCCGCTTAAACATAATCGGCTTGAAGCAGCTGTTCCGTTTTTGTGCCTCTTATATCGCCAACCTTTGTGTAAACTATCCCAGAAATACTACTGAGTATTGCATCATTATTCACCGCCTAATCAGTATGACCACCAGAAGAAATAGTTAATTGTATCAACGATCAGAATATATCGACGTCTTCTTCCTGACAGAAACATGGCTAACAACATCAGGCGATGAGCCCAAGTGCGTGGATGTAACATCCACCGGTTACTCCATCAAGTCGATCTCCCGCCATTCTCGAGGAGGTGGATTTGACGTCATCACACAGAATTGAAAATTAAGATGAATTAAACACAACAGGACCTTCAATTGCTGCCATACATCGTTTGAACTAGTACAAACAAAACTCACACTAGGACATCTTTTTTGCCCTACCGCCCGCCTATTAGTAGAAAAAAAACAAGCTAATTGAATCTCTTGATCAAGTAGTTTCCAAATCTCCTGGAGTATGCAAATTCGATAGGTGGCAACCTGATTAGTCTTGGAGATTTCAGCGTTCACTTTGACTGTCGTGGAAAAAAAACTATTAGATTCCATTCATGTTTTAAACCTTACGTAGACAGTTAACAACCCCCTCCCGCACCCCCCCCCCCCCCCCACACAAACACACATAAACATGGTCACGTTTTAGACTATATCACTCATAGACCTGATGATAATATTCTTCGGTCCACCCTTGTATCCCACGAACTTGCATCAGGTCACCTCTACATTATATGCCATATGGATGTATCAGTCCATAACCCTCCACCTGTATTTGCTATTAAGAGATATCTCCCTATCATAAATAGAACCAAATTAATGCACGACTTCCAAGCAAACCTAACAACTTGTTTACTCCATACAGCAGAACAACTCCATAACTGCCTGCGTTCATTGCTTGAATAACATAATCCAGCCAGTTAATACAGAGTATCAATTCAAAAGTGTTCTCCGTTTTATAGTAGTGTTATGGACTAGCTTCGAACTGCTAAATGAGACCGCAGTAAAGCGGTGAGACTTTTGGCTTTCCACCAGACTCACTATTCATAAACAGATCTGTGAAGAAGAATATCACAAACATAATACAATAATTGCAATCGAAGTAGCTTGTAGAGGAAAGTAATGTTTCGATTGGTCAAAATGTTATCACGTGATCAAAATGAATTGCGTTCATTTCAGGATGAACTGTTAGGAGAACTACTTTTCTAAAAATACCCACGTCTATAAATAGAGTCACGTGTATAGCAGAAGATAAACACTGCTAGTGAAGGCAGACACGAAGTAAACATTAAAGGAAAAGAACCATTTTTACAATGTTTAAAACAATAATTGAATAAATTTAGTTTAAAAGATTAAAGAAAACTATATTTCTCATCTTTTAAGAATAAAATCATTCACTGTTTGATGAAATTTGTGAAAAAAAGTATGGATAAAAAATGTTTCAAGTGCGCTAGGTCAAGGTCACACGTATTGTGGCTGTCAAAATGTCAGAATTTGGAGATTTTTCGATAACTTTACCTTATCAAATAGATTTCACGGATGATGATGTTGAAAATTTTGATCCATCGATATTTGAAGAGCCTTTTGAATTCGAAGAAGAGTTACAAACCAATTTAATATTTAGTTTGAATCACAGGCACTTGATTCTGAGTAAATTCATGTATACACTCACCATATAACACATGAATTTACTCAGAATCAAGTGCCTGTGGTTTGAATGAACCAACACCATTCACAGTTGATGAACAGGATGACCACAAAGCAAAAGTTAAATGGTTCAAATCACTAAACGAAGAAGATCTAGTAAAAATTTCAGAACAGCGCTACTCTAAATCTACAAAGAAAAATACTAAATGGGGCTACAACACCTTCACAGGTAATTTATATATTCATTCAATAATTATAATAAATTAACTATAACAGTAACAATAACCAGTATACTTGACTGTTCATTAATGTAAGATTAAATAATATTACTTGATACTGAAATTGCTCTAAAACTATTATTTTCTTAAATTATAAAAATTAGATTTAAAATAGTATTAAATTTTAAAAATAAAAATGAGATTTAAATTACTTTGAAGTGAATGAAATGTAGTTTATCTTTAAACTAATATTTGTGAAAGCTTAAAAAATGTAAAAAATTTGTTGCATAAATAAAAATTAAGGAAATATGCATGAATGATTCATCCCAAAGATCTAAATATTTTAAATGTTAAAAATAGTTATTATCAAGCAAAAAAACATGAATTTCAGAATGGTGAAAAGAAAAGAATATGGAGGTAGATCTGATGACAGTTGAGTCTGGACATTTGGGCCAAATGTTATCCATATTTTATGCCGAAGCAGCCCCAAAGGTCACCACAGCACGAAAGAGGATGCTCCATGAAGCCCAAGCTTAGGAACATCATAAAAACACCTTAAAAAATGTCAGGGCTGCTATTAATCGCCACATTCAGGTTGAATGTGGTCGTTCCATTAATATTGTTACAGACCCTGAGTTTAAAAAAGCAAAGAACATGTTAAATGGAAAATTAAAACTAAACACAAAGACTGGCTTATCAAGATCAACACAACACAAACCAATTATTCCTCCATCAGACATGTATGCAATCAATCAATACCTGATGCAAGATAATCCTATCACACTCAGATACAGGGTTTCGTTATACCTCTCCATCCACTATGTTACACGTGGATTAGAATTCCACAGCCAATTGACACCTTACCAGTCTTGAAATCAGATTTGATGAAACTGGGGCTGAATATGTCATTTTGACCCATCAAACTATGCAAAAAAAATCATCAGGGAGACTTAAATGCTAAGGAGGAAAATTCTGACAAAAGAATGTATGCAACTGGTGGTCAAAACTGCCCAGTCAGGTCAGTAGAATACTATCTCACACGCATTAATCCAAGAGCTGAATCACTTTTTTGTCACATTGATAAAAATGCTTTCGAAAATCACCAAATCTGTCAAACATGGTACACAACAAAATGTGTTGTACACAGACAATTTAGCAGTTTTATGCCAGACATATGCAAAAATGCCCATATATCTGCAAGATATACTGCTCACTCTCCTCGTGCCACAGCTTTGAATGCAATGACAGACGCCAACCTTCCTGCTAGGCACATTATGTCTCTGTCTGACCACTCGAATGAACTATCCTTGAAACAATACACAAGGCCCAGCACTCAACATAAACAACAAAAGAGTAAGATTCTTTCAAATGTATGTGCAAATGTAGCATTGTCTGCTCAAGCCTCTTCTACAGTACTATCTCATGCAACTGTAAATGTTCAAATGACCCCAACAAACTCGAGCAGTATGACTCAAGAATATGTTCAAGAAACCCATACAAACCCAAGTAGTACAAGCCAAGTAAATATTACTGAATCTGTTCAAAATCCCCTACAAGAACTTTCACATAATACAATGAACTCTATGACAGGTTTCATTACACAATCTACCTGTCATTTCAATAACTGCACTTTCCAGTTTAGTTCAAACTGAAACAAGTAAGTGCAAACAAATTAAGGAAATATGTGATTTTCAAGTAAATTGTCAATGTAAACTATCCTTACTAACATGTTATTTGCTTTTTTAAAAGTAGTAAATACATTAATGTGTCATACAGTTTTTCATTACTTTTCTCTACCAGCTACATGGATTGCAAGTATGTGATTTTCAAGTAAAGTGTCCATGTAACCTATCAATACTAACATGTTATTTGCTTTTTAAAAAATAGTAAATATATAAATGTGTCATACTGTTTTTCATTACTTTTCTCTACCAGCTACTTGGATTGCAAGTATGTGATTTTCAAGTAAATTTTCAAGTAAAATTATTATGCTGTATTGTCATTATTATTGTACTACTAAGTATAATTCAAATAGTGTGTCTGCAGAACTATCTCATGCAACTGTAAATGTTCAAATGATCAATACTAACATGCTATTTGCTTTTTTTTTATAAAATAGTAAATACATGAATTACAATTATTATGCTGTATTGTCATTATTACTGCACTACTCAGTTTAATTCAAAAAGTGTGTCAACAATAAACACAAATTTCATAAATTAAATTGTCTTACTGTTTTAAAATCTGTCATTTTGTGTGTCTGTTCACTTTCTACACTGATGTCACAAATTTGATGAGAGGAATCTGGTTATGAACCTTTGTCACAAAACAACTCATGGAATAACTAGAGGGATAAAATAAGTACTTAATTATTTTAGAACTGTGCGTGTATGTGTATGTTAGAGCCAATAAAACTGATCACATACTTTCTATAACCAAACTTCATACACCTACATGTATTAGTACAGCCTGTTTATAACACGAAAATAGGTTTTAAAGAACGAAATCAGATTACTCACTTGTCATAACAGTGATGAATATGCCAAATCACATTAAGTCAATCTAAAATAAACAAACATCCTTATATCCATGACATCGTGACTTAAAATATTGAAATTCAACTTTAAATACACGTGTTCAATATGATAGAATATTATAAATGTTCAAATTCCTTCCGTGGGTTCCATTGGATGACGGACTTACAAGCAGTACAATCCCAAGAGCTATAAATAGCTACGTAACAGAAACCCGACAAAAGTATTACTACGCACAATTATGATTATATTTTTTATGATGAAAAATGAAAAGAACATAATAATACATTGCAATTTCAATTATAAGAGTTTAACGTTGTTTTTTCTGCGTTCATCGTGGTATGAACTGTCAGTTGCCGACTCACACAGCTTATTTGCTGTGTGAGTCGGCAAGTGACAGTTCATACCAGTTCATACCAGTTCAAGTGACATTTCATACCACGATGAACGCAGAAAAAACAACGTTAAACTCTTAATTGAACCACATTACCATACTACAGTACTAAGATCACTGAAAGTTTCAGCTGGAAAGAGATCTTGCTAAGAAACTAATGTCAAGGAACACATTTTCACCATTTCCAACAACCTTATGTAGAGTCGACCTTCCGGACCTGTTTGAAAATATCTTCCGTGACAAGGTACAAACCATTAGAGACAAACTTGACAACACAATTACAAATGACTCGTCACCATGCAATTGCGATGCAGAATTTAAACGACAACATTTTGCAGCATTTAAACCTGTTTCTATGGATTTAGTACGGACAATCGTGATGAAGAGTGGGCCAACGTCAAGTGAACTTGATCCAGTTCCAACACCACTGCTGCTTGAGTGCTTAGATCCAATATTGCCTTCACTAACTGATGTTATTAATACCTCCCTCATCCGGGGAATTCCCATCATGTTTCAAAACTGCCATTGTAAAGCCTCTACTGGCAACATTCGAAATTTAACAAATCTTGAAAAAAACATTCTAGCCCAACTTGTATCTCAATTGAATTCAAACAGTCTTTTTAGCAATGTACAGTCTGCATATCGCCCTTGCCACAGTTCAGAAACTACACTTCTGAAAGTAGTTAATGACATTCTCTCTGCTTTTGATAGCGGAAAAGTTACAGTCATCACCCTCCTTGATTTGTCTGCAGCATTTGATACAACAGACCTTGATATATTACTTCACCATCTCCAGCATGTATTTGGCATTCACATTACAGCATTACAGTGGTCCAAGTACTACTTTATTAACGGGATACAAATTGTATCTGCATATGGAATAAATTCCAGCCAGTTGATCTATGTTGTGCTATTCCACGTGGGTCTGTTCTTGAAATTGTTCTCTTCATTAAATACACTTAGCCGCTCTTACGTGTCATTGATTATCATCCAGTGTTTCACCATTTGTACCGTAATAACACGCAAATATACAAGTTTATCCACCCAACTGAAGATGATGCTACAATGCAAGGATTAGATACATGTATTTCTGATGTGAAATAAAGGATGATTTGTAACACACTGCAGATGAATGATGATAAACCCGCGGCCTTTCTGGCCACAACACAAAGACTTTCTCATTCACATCCTTTATCGCAAACAATAAATATCAGCAACATCAACATTAAACTCACAAAGTTAGTACTAAACCTAGGCGTTACGCAGGACAATACTCTCAACTGCATCAAAATGTCATGAACATATATGCAAGGTTGCAGATCTTGAGCTGAGACCCATCAGTTCCATTCGCAAATATAACTCAATCGATGTCACTAAAACACGAGTGTGTTCATTGATACTTTCAAGATTGGAATACTGTAACTCTATTATGTCTGTTTCATCTCAATATCTACTCAAGAAACTTCAAACCTGATTAGTTGATCAGTTCATCCTTAAGGTACCACGATCAAAGCGCACCTCTGCTGTCAGTAGCTCTGAACCCTACACAGTCCAACATACCTAGTTGGCCTCAGCCACATGTATACACCAGCAAGATACTTACGCCCCTCTTCTGACAATCGTATACTCAGTATTTCCCACTATAAAAACGAAGTCGTATGGACAACGTTCTTTTGCATGCCATGACCCGATGTTAGTAAAACACACCTTTACGCATTTAATGAACAACAAATAATGGATAATATCGTTATTTCATTTAATTATCCTGAAATCGCTATACATGTATTTTACACTTTCTAGATGTATATAACATTCCTTCATTTACCTTACTCAGAATACAAGAGCCATTCAGACACTGCGTAAAGTTTACATACGGTAGTTCCTTGCCATAATTACCACGTGACCTCTCTATCGAACCATTACGGTACGCTACTCCAAGTTCGATTAATATTGCATAAAATTCACAGATCCTTGCTCATTTAAATATGCAAAAGCATATATAATAGATAGTTATCGACAACTCACGATAATCAGTATCGTCATAACAAAAGAAATTATTTCATCTTGATAATATAAACCTACACATTTCGCTTATTTAAACATTTGGATCGCATGCAATCATTGAACTGATAGCTGTAGTATTGAAAGATATCTTGAAATTCCTAGCAGAATTTGCAGCAGTTTCAAAGTAGGCTAAATGATCTGGTGATTTGAAAGTACTACAGCTAAGATGGGGCTAAACATGTTGCATGTTAAGCTCTTGGTAATTACATGGAGCTCAGGAAAGGATTGATCGATAGCTTTGGAAAAGTACCACATTAACATTTCGCTACGTTTGTAAACGTCAAAAAGAAAAGAGTCGTATAGCAGTCTGATTGCCAGGGTCGATCAAACCATAAAGCGTTTCGTGCAGGATCGTGACCGAGCTATCCCTATCCGTGAGGACTCGTTCCTGAAAGCCTTGCAACAATAACAGACACAATGGATTATGAGTTTTACCGGTATTATTTCACTCCCAGTGCATATAAGATTCTAGCTGCAAGTCGTGTGGCCAAAACATTAATCGCAGCAATCTGGATATCTGATGTCAAAGAATATCAACAGGTACGGTTCTGTTGTTTATCCTCTCATGACTAACTGTGTCTGAGCCAGTTCATGCCCATAGATAAGCCACAACTTTTAAAGTTACTGAAAACTGTGAATGTATTAATAGAAGAAGTTATAAGCATATCTTAATTTGTCCAATTGTACAAATCATCCAAATTCTATTGTAAGATGAAAACCCTGATCGCAATACTAGGACGGAATATATAGCATACGGGAGACTGCAAATGTCGATGATATTTAAATTAAACATTACAAGTACCAGTGATCTGCTATGTTCATCAATCCACTGAGATCTGTGCGCAGTCATATTTGTACAAGTCAATTATGTTTGGAAGTTTTCGGCTTTTTATAACTGAATATTCTGTGTATTTCCACGCTCTAAATCAAATGGCAAAATTGCGAAAAGCTGACTGCCCAGCCTTGCTAACCAAGGTCTTCGATGTACGTCGCTCCACTTCGACCCTGTACATTTATATTTTGCTAAAACAATATATGCCAATTGCTATCCAACTAGATGCAACAAACGTTATCTGATCCTATAAAATTAATTGTAATATTTACTTAGGAAGATATCTAGAGAAACTCAGAGTAGCCTCGGTACACAACGAAACATGTCTTATGGATGTTTTTATTCTTCATGTCAATGCACGTGGGCAGCGCGGAAGTCGGCATATTAAAAGCCTAACAAGTATATGCAGAAGATATCCGAAGAATCACTTACATTTTTGCTTTCATTCACAAAACTGCCATTGTTCAAAATCATATTTTGACTAGCTGCCTACAGGTGTCATGGGTCAGTGTGGTCTAATCGAAAGTAAATCAATGACCTTAGTTAGATATTGCCGCCATGTTAGTGCGAAAAGCACGGTGTTTGTTTCGTTTTGAGATTTGACTGGCTACATATAATCCGTGAACCTAGCTGATAAAGTTTCAACATGTTTAAGCCCGATAGGAATAACAAACTTGTATTTAAAGAAAACAAAAACTGTTCCTAACTCGTGCGACTGTCACTGTAGCCATTTGCATTGATACATTTACTCTCCAAGTACATGCTAGCAACTTTATACAGAGAAGCAAATACCCGTAATATGGAATCTTTCTTCGAATCCAATACTTTTACTCAATTGAATTAGTATCACTAAGTAAAAAATAATTATTGTGTTGATTTGTATAGTTATTTATTGTGTCCGTTCTTGCAGCGATCTACCGTATATGTTTGCCATGTCTTCCATATATCATACTCTCTACTCCATCATTATCATGCAGAAACATACAAAAGTAAAAATACATTTTACAACGCTTTGTTAAAGCAGTGATCATGCATACGCCAGTTATTTATCATTAAAACCTTGACCTACTTCAATCCCTCTATTTCACCTGTTGTTCAAGCTTTCTGATAGCTAAGCCAAAACCTTGTTAAGAGATACAAAATGCAGATTGTTTGATGATTCATTTGAAATGAAATATACACAATGTCGCTAGATATTGTTCTTGATTGGTTGTTATTGAATAATACAGCTGTGATAATGTGTGGTGATCAAGTTCACCCACTACCATTTGTTGGGTTATCTTTGCATGATTGACTGAAGGATTTTGTAGATTATTATAAAAAGATAACTGATGATCTTATAACGCTTGATCAAAAATTAAGACAATTAATAAAATTAAGCAAATTACAATCAAATCAAATTTAATGCGAAATAATGCGCATAATAATTTCAGAAACTTTCATTAACGATTCTTTGGATAAATGGAGAACAAACAATTTGATAGTGCGAAGTAGAAAAATAGTTCCTTATAAACTACAGTAATTATTTCAGTTACATAAGAAAAAGCTTTTAGAATTGCCTGTACCGTTATGTTATAGACCAGCCGATACCCGACGATATAATATTGAAGTTGATATACCAGGAGAGTGAATGAAACATAATCTCGTATTAAATAACGTTGTCACAGTTAATATCAGAGCTGTTGAGTAGGCACTACGCGCTGACAAATCTCCGTGATGCTGGGATACTCAATGACGATACATTCATCTAAGGGGTTAACTGTTTCTGATACAGTTGTTAGGATCATTGCTTTGTTACGGCTATTGGATTTAAATTATTTATTTTTTAATTGTTAAATCCAAATTTGTCATTTAGGGTTTAATATTCAATAATTGGGAGATTTTTTCTAGAAAATTCAGGCTGACCTAGACTCTAGTTGTAAACCGGCTGACCTTGGCTTGTTTACCTCATTATCTGACCTTGCTTCAGATTGATAAACAGGTCTTTAAAACAATTGGTTAATTTCAAGGACATCTTTATATTTTTAGTTAATGGGGATGGTTTTTCTTCTAGATCATTCTTTTAGTACGTGATTTGCTGAAGGTAGTCTCTTTCTGTGGCCTTCCATGAATTTCTATCAATTTCTAGAAAATCACGCGGTCACTTGTTTACTTAAGAAAACAAGTATAAGAACTGTTGTTTGGGATAGAACAGTTCAGTAGAATCTCTGGGCTGTAAAGTTAATAGTTGTGTTTGAGTTATAATTATCTTGTTCTGGAAATTGTGTCAATTCATTGAAGAAAGAAGATTTATTTATCTATTTGGAGGAGAAAACATGTGCTCATAATTCATTTAGATGATTATAAAACAAGAACTGCATCACGTGACATCGTCAGCCATTTTGGATTACATCGTCAAGATTCGAACCTGGAACTATTAGCACATTTATTTATCAGGACTCTTGTTGCAATTCCATTAGTGGATTATTTTTGTGAATTCTATATTGGATTAATGTTGGATTTGATTCTCTAAAACTGTAAGTTTATTTATTTTATGAAAATAATTGTACTTAATAAATTTATTGTTCAAGTTATACAAGCTTGTTAGTTTTCACTCTTTCTGTGTTGCTGCTTATTCGAGCCTAAGCACGTAACAGCTTATCGTATCGAGTTATCAAACTTAATCTATCCTGCTATGTCACGAGTAAGGAAAATAACTCAGCTGCGAAGGGTTGTTATAAATTCCACTAACATCAACAACGAAATTGTTAGGGATGATATAGTGAAGAAAGAAATTAGTCGACTATAAACAAAGCGGAAAAAAATGATCGCAACTTTGATATTGATGCTCAAACAAGAACAGAATAATCATTGTGCCAATTGTAAATCAGTAATATTGTGGCAGTATTCAAATAATGATCCAAGACAATTTACCGTAGATTGAAAAGATAGGAGTCTTGGTCATACACGTAAAAATACGATGTTGATATGTCTTGAATGTAATAGAGGTGCTAGTTCAGTGATCGTGGTGGTAATTGTGTATCTTCGGGTATTACTTGTAATTGTTCACGTGTCAATCCAAGTTGATAAGTGTGACGATTTTACCCCAACCCTTCGTATGTAGGTATAAGTTACTATAACTTGTGATTCTGACTGGCCTTGTACATGTATAAATTGTATGTCTGCCTGACCCAGCAGTGAGGTTTCAAATTGTTCTAAGTTAGCTAATCCCCTTACGTAAGATGGTCTTTGTTAGCTCTCGAGGGGAGAGGAGACTGTGTCCATCGCGGACGGGTGACGTAACCACATCAAAGGACAGGACAGCGCCAAATAAGAAGTCTGTAACAATTGATAGACACACAGACTGACATTCAGATGATTGACAGTCGAACGACTGACCAGAGTCGATCGCCCTCCAATCGAAATGCGATGTGGGTGTTACTTGATTCGAAAATTTTAGATAATACCTAAGGTTTAGTAGGAATTAGTCAGTTCGCTACAAGAAGTAACTGTGTTAAGAGAGGTAGAACTCCGTACGGCCAGACGAAAATTGGTGGCAGACTCAGATTTTGGAAATCAAGGAAATCTTAAGATAGCTTCAAAGGTCAGTGTGATTTTTGTTTGATTTCTGCTTGATACGTCTGCGGAATGGAAGGATTCTCGTATGTATATTCATTTTACTTGTATTGTAGTATGAATAGTTAATTATGATATTAATATTTTGCATCTTTCGTGATGTTCGTTAGTACCTTTGCTTGCAATTGATTATGATGTAAATTCGTTGCATCTTCTTCATGATATTATATTACCCCTTATTTTGTGAGGTAAAATGTTGCTCTTCTTTTGTTAGTAATAGGTGTGCATATTATTTCGTGAATTATTACGTTTACACCCTTTTGAAAGGACGATTTGTATTCGTGAAGAATTGTATTGTTTGCTAGCCGCTATAAGAATTAATATTATAATTCTTTGTGTAGGTATATTATGGTAGACTAGCACTTTGTTTACGTAATGATATATTTTGCCTTTGAGTTAACGGATTTCCGTTATTGCAATTTGAATGTAAATATTGTGGATTTGGTACGCTTGTGTAGGAAATATATATATAAATATATATAAATATATAGATAGTCATATTACTAATAGTAGTAATATTATAATACAATGATATTTGAAATATTTGTATGTATATACTGATAGGGCTCCGTATGTAGATGTTTGAATTCCTTGTGAGATTGTGTTATGGCGCCATTTTGTAAGCGGCGGAAGCGTATGGGAATTTCGATGTGTGCGCATACGTGACCAAAAATGTCCCGCCTTAAACTGATGGTTCAATTCAGTGACTTAGTGTGAGGTAATATTCATTACCATATGCTAATGCATTATACCTTTCAACAGGAAGCTTTCGGGTGACGTTGAAGAGAATTCCGGGGAAATTTCGGGTGACGTTGAGAGAATTCCGGGGGAATTCCGGATGACGTGGAAAGAATTCCGAGTGAATTTGAGAGATACCGAGTGAATTTCGGGTGACCTCAAGAGATACCGTCGAAGAGGAAACGGAAGTAGAGATAGAAGAGGAAACGGAAGTAGAGATAGAAGAGGAAACGGAAGTAGAGGAATCGGAAGGAGAGAAAGACGAAAGGAGACTTATTTAGATGAGTAACACTCAAGAAGGGAAAATATTCCTCACACTGAAATCAAATGATGATCTAGGGATCATTGGGTCAAGAGTGACATTGATTGCTTAATATCTTTAAAATTTTCATTTATTAAATTGTTGTTTAAATTTCATCTTTGTATTTCTTTTAATTTAACTGTCGGCATTGCTGACTGGGGCTCGTAGCCATATATAATATATTGTCTAGAAGTAAACATTCTGAATGCGGACCAGGGGAGCTTCCTCATAATTCTTTAAAGTCTATAGGAAGAACCCCACCCCTACTAAACAACGCTTCACAAGAAGCAATTGAATCTACTCTATATTGCAGTTCTACCGTAGATTTTACTACGCTAGAAACTTTGTGTGTGGTAATACTAAAGATAGGATCAGTAGCTCTTTTTTACCCCCCTCAAATTCACCCGTCTCATATTATTATCTTATTATAATATTGCCCAACACTGGCCGCGCTGAAAATCATGTCGTTGTGCAGGTATATATTTTTTGTGATCTCTCTAATATGTTTCAACGCAATAGTACTAGTAACCTCATTATTTAATGCCGTTATTACACTTGAAGGTCTTGTAACCCATTCTCGAGATATTACATCTTTCTGAATTATTTCCTTTGCATACTAATATCCAAATAACCGGTCAGCAAGAGTTCGATTAAATCCTTCAAGGATTGCCTGAATGAATTTCGGTATGTCCTCGTCGTATATTAAAATTATGTCTTTTCATCATCAATGGTACTTCACTCTGAAATTATTTGCCAGGATCAACCTGTACTAACAGTGTCCATCATAGACCACGGCTTTGAAAAATTCGTTCAAATGCAGTGGCAACTTCTGCTGCTGTCTCTGTCATTAACGGCTCTGCCTCTTTATAACTATTTGCAACATCAATGAAACTTAACGCGTATATATATATATATATATATATATATATATATATATATATATATATATATATATATATAATGGCCTTTCCAGTTTTGATCGTGTGATATGATAAAAAAAAAAGCCGGATGAGCTTCATTAGGAACGCTGGCACAAAATTGCGCATATTCCATCATTTTAGGCGGTGGTAGATATACTTACCATATTGCCTGTCAAGATAACCATTTTTCAGCAGTAGCACGTTTGGCATCTACTGCTTTGGCGAGTTATCTAATCGCTGCTCTGCCTCTTCAATATACTCGTTAGTTGTTAGAAATCGATGCCATACTATTAATGACAAGCCCCTAATACTAGTTAAGCTTTCATCCCAGATCTTAATAACCGATTAGCCAAAAATTCCATGAAATATTTTTTTTAATGGAATTTAATAAGTGAATTTAGTTTACATGTTTAATATGCCTATGCTGCAGGTCGTTACTTTTATAAGCTACATTATGAGCATGACACGCTTACTCAATTTCATTTATCTGATTTTCGCCTGGTTTTGGCTGATACTGATTATCAAGTCGGATATCAAATCTGGTTCCAGGACCACAATAATTATATCCTGGAAGGTGTTATTCTCTTGGGTTTTAGCCATCAGAGTCTGCGGTTCTGCGGTAAGTTTCCTAATTTTGCTGCCATATCACCTCCTCGTTTTCTTTATTCTGGTCGGACCAGGAATAAATGTAAAAATTCTTTCGTACCACATTGTTCACACTTACCTGTAAGTGTTATCTTTTATTTTCCGTTGTAATAGTTGCTAAGCGATCTGTGGGGATACGCGTCCGGCATTTAACACACAGTAGGTCCATGTTATATGTCATGGATGGAATTTATTTTTCGGCGACAAGAAAACGTAAAATAGTTAAACACCTTGCAAAGCTACCAAATTCTATCCGGATGATAGTAATAGGTCCATCTGGTTAAACGCAAATGCTACTTAATGTAATAATGAAATGGTCAATTGGTATCAATTGCATCTTACAGCTCCGTCTGTGGATGATCAGTGATGCTACGAAGTGTTAAAAGACTTTAATGTAAATCCGATAAGTGAAGATGGTGCTGATATTATTATATTGATTGTATTACTGATATTGATGAGGTGCCGTTCGTGGATGACCTTGATGGATTTATTATTTAATTTAGTTGTGTACGATGATTTAATGCTGGATAACCAATAAAATCCGACAACATTATTATCCTGAGATAGGCATTAAAATGCTGATGCGATTTATGTTACTCAGCGATACACACAAATACCAAAAGGGATCAGAGATAACTGTAATATTTTACCGGTATTTAAAGGCATACCTTATTAAATATTCATTGGACTTGGTTTAGCGAAGATATGGTATACTTACATTTAGACATGTATTTAGTCAGGTTCAGTCAACCCCATACGGATTTATAACAATACATGTACATGTTCCGGGGTCGAGATACAGAACCGGTCTTGATACAAAATTGGGATAATTAACAGAAGCAGCGGGTGTGTGACCCCGATAAGGTGGCAACTGGTAAACATCACGCGCATACTGTTTAGAAAAATACCAAGACAACAGCACGGGAACAAAATTAATAAACTTGAGTGAGACTCTCAGTTAGTTAGATGATTCGGTTTTGATAACAAATGGAACCTTATAAAATGAGCTGGGTTCGCCACCTCTGCTGCTGAGTTAGGGTGAGGTGGGGTGAGGTGGGGTGCTCCCAATATTTTAGTTCAATTACTATAGAAGTTCCACCCAGTTATTGAAGTAGTAAGTGTAACCTCCCCTCTCCATTTTACAGCCGGGAATGAGATGATTGGGTAGACTATATTACCCTCCCTCTTCATCCCTTTACCAAACAATCGTTCAATCATCAAAGATGTCAGTCAGCATCCAATTCGTCTTAATTACAAGCCACCATTATAATACAGGCCTAACAATCCTTAGGACTTTTCTGCAAGTCGTAGGAAATTGAGCCTTAAAATATAGACTTGCAGAATAAATGCAAATATTATGGAAATATGAATGTTGTAGTAACCAAAAAATATGGAAATATGATTGATGCAGTAAGATCCGGATAATTTGATCATCTGTGTTTGATCTGGATCCGTGTTTTTTTTTTATTAAATACAGTGGTGTTGGTCCGGGAACCAGACTAACAGTAGTTTCTAGGTTGTTTTAAATTGCGTGTAATTTTCATCTATGCAACATATTTCCATGATCAGACTGTTGATAGATAATTTGCAAATAATGGTGTCCAGCAAAAGTGATTCTTGTTGCAGACGAAAGGGAATACAGCCAGTTAAACGTTAATAATCAGTTACGAACAATATAAAGGAATACTCAGAGTTATGATGCAGGAAGGGCAAAAATAACATTTATTCGAGATCACGTGTCAATCTAATTATGTCTAATCTTGTTCACAAGGACTCTTATAGTCGATTACGATTAATCTGTAAGTTATATATGTACTGTAGAATATAAAAATGAGGACACTTCTCTGTTGTCTATTTAGAGGCCTATTTACTAATCAACACTGATATTTCAACCCATAAATCACTTAGGGTAATAACTTTGGTACGACTGTTTAACTAAAATATTTTATTTTATTTACCTAGGGCAACACATTGAATGTAATACTGGACGCTTAATGCTCAACTCAAAATCTGATTTAGCAGCAGCGAGGGTAAACAGATCACCTGCTGATAAGTCTATTTTACAAAAACAAGACTTCCTATGAAAGTGAACATTATAATGTCAATACCGTAAAACCTAGGCCTCTAACCGACCGATATTTCCTTAATTGAGTTATTTTCCTGTTACTTTTCTTTTTACGTTCGTGCTTTCAAATTTATATGCGTGGCTTGTTTAGTTCACGAACACTCACTGTTGGTCGTCACATTATCTGTTGATATTTTTCTTGACCTAACATTTTATGAAAACCTATACGATATCGAGTCCGAAAATCATGTAAATTTAACGGGATAAATCTGTGTACGTCAAAAGATATTTTCGAGCTTAATTATATCCATATCCCTTGAACACCGAGTTCGATGAATGTTTTGTAGAAATATGTGTATCGACTCATTAAACACAGCTAACATATTGCAGTAATCTCTGATTACTTTATGGATTTGTGTATATCGCTGAATATCCTAAATCACGTCTGTGCTTTTGTGTTTACCTGGTGCTAATATCTGAGCTGGACGTGATTGCTTGCCCAGCATCACATCATCATATACTATTTGATCAATAATAAATTCATCGTGGTCATCTACAGATAGAGCTTCATCAATAGCAGTGATAAAATCAATAACAGCATCTACATTCAGCAATTTTGCATTTTCATTAAAATCTTGAAGCACATCGTAGCATCTCTGATACCCTATCGATGATGCCACTAAATATACTTTACCCCATCTCATTATCCAATAAAGCATTAATTGCGTTTTTCCTGATCCTTGTGGACCTTTGCTAATTGCTCTGATAGAATTCGGTAGCGCTGGATGATGTTTGACTAGCTATTGTCGCTGCGAAATCAATGACATCCGTGTTGTTGAAATAGAAAACTTAATACAAACTAATATTGTGATCGATGCAGTTCATCCACCCCAACAAGTGGAATCACAGCAATAATGAAATACAATGAAAGACGCGCACTTACAGGCAAGCATGTGAAATGCGGTACACAAATATGAATATATCTCAGGCAATACAATCGCTTGTGGTGATATCCCTGCTTCATTAGAATAATTACCAGGAACTAAATCGGCTAAGTATGCAGAAGAATATCGGATATAATTATTGAGGTCCTTGAACCCCACTTGACGAACAAGATCAACCAAAACGGGTAATTAAAAAACGCAGTATTAGGATATTGGAAAGTAGAGAAGCAATTAGTAAACTTGCTGATCCAACAAATGTCATACATTCTGTTTTTGCAAATTAGTTTGCACGACATGCAATATGCCGAATTTGTCTCCACGATATACAATAATCCAGTAAAACATTTTTATGTCAGCGCTTCTAATGCCATTTATCAAGTTGATATTTAGTGTTCTTTCCACCACAATCATGTACATACAAATACGTGTGCACGTGACGTTACAAGCAGATATAAAGAAGCAGAACCACTGTCAACTAAAAGATCAACTGAGTAATCGAAAAATGTATTGTGATCATTCATATCAATGGGCGAAAACTTCCTTGGACAATGTACAGGCTATTACACAACGTCAAAAATGCTGCACGTGGTGGTGGGTGAAAGCAACAAAAATTATAAAAGTGGTTAAATCTGTAAATACATAGTCGGAAGAAACAATAGATACAGCTGCCAAATTGTTCCATATTTGTTGGGCTTCAGTAAAAGTCGTCGCAGATAAAATCAACATTTTCAAGGTATAATCAGTAAATAACATTGAAGCATTCGGAAGAGAGAAAACTATGTCAAGTACTATATATATCGATTAAGGAGTCATCTCGCTTGATTTCTTTGTTAGCTGTTTTCCATCATATCGCAAATAATATAATCAGATCGGTATTTTCAAAGAAATACAAAGGTATCTCACTTCTAAAGTATAACTCTATTAAGACAGAATTTCCATTTAAGAAAGGCATTGGACGAAGTCATTGACATAATTCTTGTTTGGTTGACTTTTGAAGAAACATTTTCCTTATTTTTCTGAATTTGTCCGGTTTCTTGCTTCCTCTAGATTTTGTTAGTGATTATAATTAATAGGGCATAACCGATTATCATTTTTCTACCGATTTCCGATTCCGGATTTTGGGCATGAAATTTTTTCGATTCCTGATACGATTCGATTAATCGGAAATGCTAAATCCGTATTTTTTTTTCTAAAAAATTTCATCTTCCGTTTCCGGGTTTCTGGTATCTGGTTTTGCCGTGTCTAGCATGTTACTTAGTACTTTACCATATCTGGCTTCATTTCCGGTTTTCACTCGTCGGTTCAAATAGATTGTCTCACAGCGTGGTTGTGTTGACCATATTGGACTTTTCTGACTTCTTATTTAACTTTATTAACGCACTATCGAATGACACGCAGTGTTAGACACGGTGCTATAGAAATTCAACTTTATTATCTTTATTATCCGAATCGGTCGTTCCTGCCTTGTCCGACTCCGATTAATCGGAAGTTCATACTATCCGGTGGAATCCGATTTCCGGATCAAAAGTCGGTTATGCCCTAATAATTAAGAAGAAAAATTTCAAGCAGCGAATAAGACACGCCCTTTGAGTGAGCTACTTTTCGATTTTCGAGTGTTGGTTACCGTATATACCATAGGACCCAAACTGATGTAGCGGTTACGCCCATTGTTCGATATACAACTAACGATATACCTTTCCACCATATCATCATTTGGTCGATGCTCTTTTGCACCCTTTTGATTATGGGGAAGGGTGTATAGTTTGTTGAACGTGAAGAAATGTAGCCGTTTTTGTTGTGCCACCCATAGAATTAAAATTGTTGTGATATAATTGTTATATAATTAAAGATATGTGTTGTGCTCTCCTAAGAATTAAGTTAACTTTAATAGGATTAAAATTGTGTGTTTTGCCGTCCATGGAATTAAGTTAAGGTTGTGCCGTCTATATATATATACCGGCTTGAATATCGTTTGGTAATCCAGGATACAAATTTGGGTTGTGTTGTGTAAATATTTCGTTTCGCAATCTAGGAGCTCACATGGGGATTGTTTAAAAAAAATTCATTTTGAATAGATGTATCTATCAGAAAAATAATCAAAATAAAAAGTAATTTTATTATTTGGTATGGAAAAAAATTACAAAATGACTATACAAATTCAACTTGATCCTGAAAAATTATTTCAGATTTTGAATCATTGCAACAACGACAGTGTGAAGGTGCATATACAATAACAGTGGAATAAAGATTGATTCAAAGCATCCAACAAGATATAATACAATCGTTGGCAACAATTAATGATACAGAAGTGGGGAAATTTATCTCACTTTCACGCGAGATTGAACAAATTAGGTTAGAATTATTAGGTAACAAATAAGACAAAAAACATTATCAATACATGTGTGAGACAATTATAACAGACTATTTAGCGTGAAATTGTAAGCAGCAAATTCATTCATTACAGTAAAAGTGAAAATCGTGACGAAGTTACAAATGAAAATAAAGGTGACTAAATAACAAGCGTAATATTTTTTCTCGATTTATGTCAGTGGATTCAGATTTATTTTTTATACTATGCCTTGACATGTCAAAGAATATTATTTATATGTAATTGTTGTTTTTGTTTACTTTTGCAGTAGGATTTTCATTACTTTTTTAGTACAATTGAATTATGAAAACAGTGAAGAATAAGATAATAGTTTTTTTTTTTTCAGATCATAATATATGTTCAAATAATTATGTTCAGATTATTTTCTTTATTCTATTTGTTTCTTTTTCAGTGGGACTTTTAGAAATTTTAATGCTATTTACCCATTCGAGATGTCAAATCTCACTGACTCTCCTTATTTTAGTACCATCTAGCCTGTCAAATTCTAAAATCGGACTGATTTTTACAATTGTCTGTACTATGTTACCCTGTCAGATCAAGAAATCTATACAAGAATCAGTTTTATAAAATCAGGTATAATATATCATTCGTATGCCTTGACTTTGTCAAGGATTATCATATGCAATTAATTTGTAAAAAATTATATGCAAGATGCTGTACCTTAAATCAAGGTGTTCAGTATGGTCGGTAAGTTCGAAATGTATCCTTGATGAAAGCGGAGTATGACATCGAAGATAATTCGTATTAATGCGCTAGTGTACAATCAAATTTACAGGAGGTAGTTGAGATGTAAGAGTATGTATAATATATCCTTGCTTGGCCTTAATGATCATTCAGTGAGATAACTAACTTTAATTAATTAATGGAAGGTTAAATGCAATAGTTAATGTGATATGTGCAATTCCTGATGAAATATGTCGCATGCACAGTATGGGTAAAGTCTAGTGTCTAAGAATATTTGCTGGTGGAGTTAATTTTCTTTATGACTCAACGATGTTAGGATAATATTCATCGATGTCGTTGTGTGATTTGTTTACTTTGTCGGTATTATATTATGTCACTTTAAAAGTTGGTAATTGTTCTTCTGTGACCGCGTAGAGTCTTAGAAACAACTGTTTTTGAATTTTTTAACGTAAGGGTATGAATGAATCACCTATGTTGCACAATCATCTCAATCAATCACAAATACGTCAATCGGTTTATTGATAAATTAGAGGTATGATACAACGTGTTTTCCATGTTGAATCGATTCAGTGATATGCTGCTTTATATTACAGTTGTAATGTAGTGTGACAATGGAATATAAATTTCGTAATGTATTACTTGTTCATGTTCAGATTTAATATATGTTTGAAAATAATTAAAAATTTTGTTCGTCGATAAAAATGTATTCTCATCGTCTATATCAGTTATATTCTTTTGATTTATCAACTTAGTATGCCTTGTGCCAGTAAAATTAATAATATAATAAGATTATATATATATATATATATATATATATATATATATATATATATATATATATATACATATATATATACATATATATATATATATATACATATATATATATATATATATATATATATATATATATATTTTGCAACATAATCTAGCTAATATATTTCTGTAGTTGCTGATAATGTTGGATTGTGAAAAAAAAATAGCTATGCTAGATTCTTTGCTGTGATATATAAAATTCTACGTTGGAAATCATCGTTGATTTGTTCGATCTTATAGCTACATGTTGTTATGTCAACAATCGGCCAGAAGTTTACATCTGGTTTGCTTTTATTTGAAAGTATCATTGAATTATACGCCATTAACCCACCGAATGCCGTTCTAACATTCGGCCAATTATGCTAGTGCTATTTCTTTCGATGAAATAGTGGTGAGAAAGTTAACGCTCAATTTTGGATTGGTTGAAATTGCTGATATCATCGTTGTTTTTGTATGGAGTTGCATCAAGGACGATCTGTTATAACAGTTATTACGATGAAGTTGTTTTTATTATTATTATTATTACTATTATTATTATTATTATTATTATTATTTTCTAAATCAGACGTCGATTCCGATATAGTCATTGCCTCCTTGTAAATCTTAATCATTTCTGTAAACTCAGTATATGATATTATTCCATTTATAATGCTTGATGATAATGTAGAGTCTGATATATTCGCTGTTTGTAACTATTATGTAATCAGGTAATTTTGCTCTAGTACTTGTATGCATTTTTGGGATGACATTAAGAAAAAGCCGATGTTTATTGTTCCAGCTGAAACACAAAATGTTGCAATTGCTGGTGATGTCATTATTATTGTTGATAGCAATAAGCCGGTTCCGGGGATAACAGCGTACGCTAACTATGTAATTATATCAACGACAACTACACGACTGCGATATTTTGTTACTTTTACTGTACACGTATCAACGATATTTTTCATCTTAACTCGCCACTCACGTACTTGATTATAACTCTAATGTTCCATGTTAGTCGGAGGATTCATATACTAAGCAGGTGCTAGTTTAGCGGCCAATTCAATACACCAATGATAAATCAACTGAAGTGTGTATTTCCACTACAAATGTTTCCGCATCGTTTGATTAACCATTGCTAACAAGGATCCAGAAGATCCAGCTAATGGATAACGTCGTAGAATTGTAGTAAACATCGTAAATGTTGTAATAGCTAGTATTGAGAACATATATCTTCCTGCAACGTGAGCGCGATATTTAATAAGACCATATTGCTTGTCCATACACTACTGTAAATACTACACGGTCGATAATTGTTTTATGTCAGAGGGTTTAATGTTGATAACCGCTGGACTTCCGAAAAATTGATTCATGTTTGGTATTTCCGTACCATTGAGGGATGTCTGGTAGACCCTTTCGGTATATTCGAGAAGCATTTATTTCTTTTCATGTTGCTTTCTTTAATGGCATTCCATATGCTTTTGCAACGTCTGGGGCTGCAGTGCTGACACATAATGCTGTGATGCTACATGCCATATGGACATGCTATTTCTATCCTAATGATTGGTAACTGTAATTGCATGTCGGAAACATTCAACTACAAGGGTCAAGGCGATTATTTACAGCAGTTTACTTCACAATTAACGATATTGCATTAATGTTTACTATACCAACAAAACAAATACTGAAACCAAATCTGTTGAAATACATCATACAATCGCCATATTACAGAATGGACGTCACAGCCTTGCAGGAAGATATTAGGATATTGGTAAGTACATCTCGCTTGCAAACAATTTGCCGGCTGAATTACCAAATATAAGAGACGTTTAACTGAATTATCAGACATAACACGTTTGTCTGAACTATCTGTAAAAATATATATTTTGGGTAAAACGTAGGCTGAAAGAGAAGTATCTGACAAAAAGAAAGCTTGAGATATTCAGTAATCTATAGTGAACTTCCGAGAATATAAAGGCAAAAACACAAGCTTACTATTGACAGCAATAACTCTTTAAAAACTCTCATTAATGAGTTGTATGTATTAGGGACATTGCACATTCTTGTGTTAAGCTACTGAATACCTAACTAATGACATGGACATTTCAAATGTTCATTCACACCCACTATTTAGAATGTATGATTTCCTTCGTCAGCAACGTGCATTACTGGATTATCGTGTCCGTATTTGCTGTCATTTGCGATATCATTCATTTGAAGGTCACGTTTCATTGACCCGTCATTCGGTCCCCACTCTGACGTTGGTGTTGTGATCGTTTTCAGCCTCTGAAAAATAATTAGCACGTCACGGAATTTTATAAAGTTATTAATAACTACGTACAGCTGAATTTAAACAAAAAATCTGTTGAAATATATCATCTTAGACGTACCAAGATTGACTGTATAGCCGTACTTATTTTTGTTGAGAAATAAAATCTGTACCATTTGGGAGGCGGTAATGCCATAAACGATAATTCAGAACCCAAAAGAAACAACACAATTCCATACACTGGAATACGGTATGAGGCTATTCGCGATCTGAATGAACATAATCGGATTATATCACAACAAATAATACTTGCAATAAATTAAGACAATTGTTTGTAAATTTAGTACTTTGTAAGTAACTAAAACGCATTGAATACATATAACAGCTTTTATTTTCGAAGTGTAGTATGCGAATATATGTTTTATGATTATTGATGGCACCGATATAATTTATTGATACATTATCTGAAGTGCAGTATTCGCAATAGTTCTCCTTTAGTATACACCTTTGAAATCAGTCTCAACTTTTCTAACAATCGGGAAGAATGTGCAGTAGGAAGTAAGAGTATAGACTTTTAAGAAATATAAATGTATTTAAAGTGTGTACGGTGAGGATGGGGTTAATCATTAGGGTTTTGCACGCTAATTACCTGCCACAAACTTCCCTTCGCCTGAAACAACAGCTTGTATAAGAACATTACTGGAATCGGGCACATGACAAAGGCGGTAATAGCCCAACCAATACTCTGAGCAAACGCTGGGAAGACCACGTCGTTTTCAACCTTGGGAGGACTGTGTTTCACCATACGGTATATGAACAGTAGCTGCGTAGAGAAAAGGCTAGAGTAAATTCTAATTATCCAACTCCTCTGGCACACAACTACTTCTGGCACTTTCGTGTTTAAAATAAAGGACTACGGAAAATGTTAAAATCTTCAACAATTCTGTTGAAAAACACATTGGATTTTATTTGATATAAAAATTTAAAACATTCTCATTAGATCGATTTTTGAAAACTAATCATGAATTATATCGATTTTTGAAAACTAATCATGAATTATATCGATTTTTGAAAACTAATCATGAATTATATCGATTTTTGAAAACTAATCATAACTTAAGAAAGTGTGTTTTAATTTGAGAACTTTAATTGACCCCGCCCCCACTCCGATAAAAGTGCCCAGAACGCTTGTATCGTGGACATTTGCAATCATATCGATTTCCAAAATAAAGTCTCGTCATTTTCTTGAAAGATTGTTTTCCAATTACAAATTACATGCACGTTTTGCATTGAAAGAACATGTAAATATGATCCGTAATGTCAAGTGTTCTGATTGGGCGTATCAGAAACTGCTTTGTCAGATGTAATATTCATAACCCCGGTCGACCCACGCCTGTATGCAATATTGACAGAAACAGTAATATGAATAGGAAACAGTTATTTATCTAGTTTCGTAAACACTCAGTTGTAACATGTTTTGCCTAAACATGGCAGACGCAAACTCCTCTTTAGTTAGAAACGATAATATTCTACTATTTAGATAACTAATTAACATAGATGATAGTTTATAAAATAGTACACAATAATGTACACGCCCCAGATCATTTAAATTTAGTTGTATTTGCTTGTTGTTTTAGTTTGTTTCTGTGTTTTTTTGTTTAGAAAGTATCGACTATACAGAATAACATGTAGCATTGGTATTACATTTTGTTGACATATTAGGACAAATATGTATCCCTTTTCCCGTGGAAATGACTGCTTGCAATTTCAACATTTTATTTCAGATTTTACTAAGTCATATTCATGTGATGTGGATATGCAGGTGACATACTGTATTTCGCGCCACGCTTACATTATATTGTAAATTTAACTTTAGGGGTACAGGGGTTTAGATTTAACTTTAGGGGTACAGGGGTTTAGAAACGGCCCAATTTAACTGACATTTAATAACATACTAGTGTTACTGTGACAAAATATGACCTACAATACAAGTTCCAAATATTGAGTAAAGATAGTTAACAATACTACATGAAAAATGAATATTTTGAACATTGTTCTTGACTAGCTGCCTCGTGTGAAAGAACGGAAGACATAATGAAAGACGGTACTTAAGTCGAAGAAGTTCAATTGAACATATAGTCCCCCGGCGATCCAGCTCTCTCTCTCTCTCTCTCTCTCTCTCTCTCTCTCTCTCTCTCTCTCTCTCTTAATATATATATATATATATATATATATATATATATATATATATATATATATATATATATATATATATATATATATATATATATATCTTACCCCAATAAGGACAGGTGCACAGAAGGCCCAGCAGAAGGCCCAGTACCAGGCAGGCCTTGGTGCACTTCCAAGCATATAGGTCACATCTTTAACAAATCTTCTGATACCTGAAACGTTTCCATAGACATGACATGAACAGACAACACAAGAACTACACTAAGATTCCTATATGATTCCGTGATTTATTTTGTGGCTAGTTTAGAGAGTAGATTTCGTAATGTTATGGTGAACACAACAGCAGGACATTCGCATACTGCGTGAGTACTGGTTTTATTTTATGTATGTCGATTCTGGAAAGTTATCCGTGAGTTGCAGGCAACCGTACGTTTAGATGGATGTTTTGACAGAAATTGCATAAGTGTTTTTTTTTCGTCAGAGGGGCAGCATTACGAGATAACTGAAATACAGTAGAATACAGTATAAGGCCATAATGTTAAGTTAAGCATGTATATTATCATGTTCTGAAAACTGAATATTTACAACTTTAGTGACATATCCGTATGTCAACCGTTCTAGAATACTAATATTCTGGATTTGTTCTTTTTTGTGTCGGGGAATTGATAGTTGGCTGCTTCTGCAAAAACTGCTAATTGTGATTATTACTGATGTAAAACTAACGGTTATACAGTATGTTATGGTCTCTATAGTCATATTATCCAAGCTTTAAAGATGGCAACTGTCACAGAGAATATCGTATGATTGATCATGAGATGACTTATTTATTAAGACCTCCATACAATTTGTCCATGCCTCTTTCTTGTAATATTCCCGTATTATACCAAGACTGTTTAATATTGGCCTACATGTACCTGCACGTTTTTTCCCTTGTCTGTTTTATATGTTTACCAAAATCTTTTGCTGAGTTATTTTGTAGGTACCTTTTTCCGTTTATAGTCCAATTTCGTCTTTATCAAAGTAATATCTTTGACGTACCTGTCTCAGCCTTTCATATGAAATATCTCCGATTTTATTGAGTATTTTATTGTGTTGAAAATTGCGGAGGGGTTGTTTGACTCTAGAAAGCGTAATCATTAAAGGATTAGTCTTGATGTGCTATAAATGTAATGATTCGGTTTCTCCGTTGTCTATGGTACTAAACGTAGCTAGATGTTAATTGTTCTGAGGCTAATTTATATTGTGTGGCTTAAAGGTTAAAGAACACAGCTTCCACCAAAGATTTAGTTGAAACCCGCTTAGTGCTTTCGACGAATACCGTAAAGTGGTGGCTATTAAATGATAATAAATATAGTATTAGTAACATGTCAGCCGTTGTCGTTGTCGACATCATATTTTAGTAGTGGTAGGAACTCAAGAGGAGTAGTTGCATTTGTAATGTTAATAGTACCAGATCAGTAGTACTGGCATTTGTAGAAGTTCTAATAGGTGGTAGTGGTAGTGGTGAACTCGTGATGATGCTGTTCGTAGGGATGTCCTGTATCATAATAATCTGATATAGAGGACTATACATAAAAAAGCGAATAAGAAATTTTGTCTAATCCCATTTTCCTTGATGTTCGGCAATAAAATATGGTAGCTCAGAAAAGAGGCGTCCAAAGCTTAACATAGTAACCTCCTATACCACCGGCTTGCACTTTCTCTCAAAAGAGAAAAGATTTCAAAGCTTAAATAAAATAGCAGGCTACTATACCACCGGCTTGTGCTTTCTTTCGCGTATATAGAAGAGAACAAACGACAAAATGGAGAATTGTCTTTCAAAACTTACCATAGACCCAAAACACAGCAATACATTCGCATGTGGCTAGGAATAACACAGAAAAGTCGGCACCATAACTATCCAGAAGTGTCACGATGTAGTCTCCAGCCTATTGAAAAATATATAATATATATCCATACAAAATCTGAATATAGGTCACTCAAACCCTGGATGCTTGCAGTGTTTTATATCTCTTGATTGAATACTAGCAAATATGTATACATGATGCATCTCGTGAACCAGACCTATTGAGGATAACAAACGTAGTGCATACAATTATCTGAAATCACGCTTGATTTTATTTCGTTTACAGTACGTCTTAACCAGATTGACTTGCCAAATTTATATGAACGCATCTTATTCAAGCAATGATGTTTACATGGGTTGGTTTTAAGCAGCGCTTATGCAATATTATTATCTAAGTGTTTTTCGCAAAAAAACACTGACGCAGCCTAACAGTGCTGGCCGGAAAAGTATCGGACTCGAGATTCTTTTGTCACAATTGATAGAGTATTTTTTAAAATATTTCTCTTTGATTAAACGCTTTCGACTTATGAGTAAAATGATGATTCCATGACAGTGTGACTTGAAATGAGATTCTCATCATTATGGTGGCCTAGTTACCTGTCCATTTAGTTACTTTAGAAAGCATGTAATCAGCAATAACCTATGTAATTGCGAAGTAAATAATTAATTAACGAATCATCAACACCCACTTTTTTATCCTTTATGAAAGTTATGTGACAGGTTATATCAGTTTTCTAACACGTATTATTGTTTTCCAATGTTACACTCGTTATAGAAAGAAAGGTGAGCCCTTAAACATCGTTGGAAATAAAAATGGTATATTAAGAAGATTGAATTTCTTTCCATTTTATAAGAAATTATTAAATGTTTAGAAAATATATTGGGCAAAAGACTCATAAAAAGTCCGTGTGAAGTTAAAAATGAATATGCGATCTATATGTTCAAAGCTATCCAACCTATACTTTGTCTTGCATTTCTATTCAAACTGTAGCTCAAATTCATATTAAGCCTGTCGTAGCATTTGCGTCATGCGTGGTCTTGGATAAGTAAAATAGAACAGTAATGGTCCAGATAAAAGTCACATGCTTCATTTGGGTTTGCGATAATTAATATAATATATGAAGGTAAAGCATGATCACCAAATGAGATTGCAATAGTATGGTAACGTGTTGAATTTAATTTATGTCTTGCTTGTAATGAGAACAATCTCGAACTTAGAAGCTAGCAGGAAACACAAGGTCACAGAATTAACAGTAGCAGAAGACACGAAACACAATCTAGAACCCACTTTCATATATCTGCAAATATCTAAACTACTACAAAAATGCTGTATATCATCTCTATTATATGACTGATTTTCACATTTTACTTATGAGTATTGATTTTTTATTTATATATTTATTCATTTATTTATTTATTAATTTTTTTATTTTTTTAATTTTATTTTTAATTGTCATTTATTTATTTAGTTTTAATTTGTCTATTTATTTATTTTTAATTAATTTATTTGCTTATTTATATATTTATATATTTATTTGTTATTTATGTATTATTATTAGTAGTAGTAGTATAACAGGGATTTACACAGTTTATGAAAGGCAAGCTGACATAAGTATTAAACATACCTCGGAGCATGCCTGAAACATAATATCCCATCATGAGTAAAACAATATCATTAAACTGGGCGTGTTTAAAAGAAATTCAAATTGTTTCCCTAAATTAGAAACCAAACTTATCTCATCAAGTTCATGAGCAACAAAGATTAAGAGACTGTCAGTAATGATTTATTTCTACTCATAAAGGTGGGATTTTTAAACACCTTTTTTCTTTTAAAAATTATCATGTCAGTGAACTTGAAATCGGGAGTCGAGCAATTTCATTTGTATGTTTCTGACTATTAATGCTGGTGGTGAAGATCGTGATACAAAGTAAGCAAATATTATATCATATATTAACTTACAGGTGTAACACAGGGCAGAGCAAGGAAGAAACATGTCACACCAAAGCCGACACACATATAGCTCTTGTACTTCCTTAGTCTTGGAAACTCGTCTAGAATACACGTGATTGTTGTCTCTAATAGGGCGAACTGAAAGAAATACAGTAGACAAATATCTAGTTCGACAGAACCTTTATAAAAGCAATTAAAAAGGAAATAATGCTAAAATCAACAATTTTTATATGACTGAAATTTTTCAAGACACTTTTGACAAAATCTTGACCATTGTGAATGAAAGGGAACCATTCACATTTACCTCAACATGTTTCAGACTTCTAAATAAATATAACCAGTAACATAGTCTCTGAGAGCGAAAACAGAAAAGCACTAAACGAGACAGCCTCAGAAGCTGTGCTAAGCAATCTTATATTGAAAACAATTCGCAGAAGAATATTCCTTTTCCTACGTTAATACTTGATATATTTCGCTGTGTTGTACCAAAAACATACATTAATGAGTGGGGAAACGTTTGTTGGAACGCACAATCAAGCATCGCATGGCATGTTGGGAAATCATTTTTTTAACATCTTTGATTGGTTGGGCTAAAAGAAAAACGTAGGTAATAGTTATGTATATGAACACAGAAGGTGTGAATTCCTATCGTATAATGTAAAAAGCTTGCATTTTATTTCAAAATCATATAGACAAATTTGCAAGGACGTATTAATGGTAAGGAATATCGGCATGAAATGCGTTTACCGATCTGTATAACATGATTATTAGCGCAACTATAAGAATGTAATAATTTACACCATTTTCTTGCGAAAATAGGACCGAGAAGCAGAACATAAAATTCTTCACCCATGGCATTCCTCTTGCTTTAGTAAAGTTCAAGCAAAAATACCAGCTTTATCTGTCCTTCATTAACGACAGACGTTCCTATACAATAAGAAAACTTTACTAAAAAGAAATGTTTTTTAACCTGAATATTAATCTATTGCTCTTTACCATTTTATCCATATAAGTTATGTGTTGATACGTGTGGATACAGTAATCGGTCCAGTATACGTATCGATATAGAAAAAAAAATCAGTTATCAGCCCAACTGTAAAACTGTTTCCTAGCAACCCAGATTGTCACAGCAATGGTTCGTTTAAACAGTTTATAATCATCTAATGCAAATGTTTTTATGGCTATAACTGCCTCTGTATGCGTAGGTGCATGCATGTTTGTATTTACGTATATGATTGTTGTAAGCGTATATGCATTGGCTTTTGTATGTAAGTACAAATTCTATATAGATATATGTATGTGTATATATGGTGACGAGTTCAATGATACATGCCAGTCTGTGTAATTGACCGATTGTCTACTTTTAAGATATGAGGTCAAAATTTTTGCTGATAGCTATAGTTCTAAATTTACTGCCAACTCAGCTTGTCTGTTTTAAATTAATAAACAAGCAATTACGTGAAATCATTATCATATAATTATCTGCCAGTTACTTAACAAAATGTGTTTTTTTATGATATATGCAAAATTAACATGTTCTATTTTTAATTTATACGGTCGGATTACAAAATTATTTCTCTTATCAATAATGTAATACGGCTGCAAAATATTTCAGGACTTGATACGAATGTTGAACAGGGAATATCAATGAAATGTGACTTGTTATGAATTAAACATTGTTTCAGTTTTAATGAAACATTCCTCTTAGTTGTAGATACATTGTACACAAACTGTTCAGTTATCTTATTATATAGACTGAAATTATGATACCGCTAAGACTGCTCATATGTTCTAAGTTGATGCGGAATATTGCGGTTCGAACCCCGGTCGAGTCATACCTAAGGATTATAAATTGTTACTAGCTGATGCTTCGCTTGGCGCTTAACATTAAGACGTTAGTGTCAAGACTTATTGGCCTCGCGTCAGGATAATATGACTGGATAGGGCAATAAGTTACATGTCTGAGACATGATGCCACCGTACTAGACAACGACATGTCTATGAGTGCACTTCTTTCAGGCGCAACGACAAGAATGTCGGCTCTTAGGATGCAACACAATATATGTCACGAACCCTCGTCGTCATCGTCCGTAAGCCCAATACATTGATCTCGAAACGTCTCGAACCCTCGTCGTCATCGTCCGTAAGCCCAATACATTGATCTCGATAGTTTCCGAATTAACAAGCCCGTTTACATTCAGACTACCAAATGTGTAAGTAAATTTTCCTCTAGAAATCGACCGATTCAAGATCACGTTGGATAAACACCAAAGCAAAGGCGAGGTGCAGAGCCAGACAGTGTGCATTTTGATTGTTAGATTTTCTTTTAACTCAATTGGAACTGCACATGATAGTGGTGATGGGGGGGGGGGGGGGGCTAGGTGGGCTGGGGGGGGGGGGGATAACTAGTATTTGGAACACTCTAGTAGTGAAAGGGAAGGGGAGGGACTAACTAGTGTTTGGAAAACTCAGTTGGAACAGCACATGTTAGTAGTCAAGGGGAAGGGGGGGACTTACTAGTGTTTAGAAACCTTAATTGCAACAGCACATGCTAGTAGTGAAGGGGAGAGGGAGGGACTAGCTAGTGTTTGGAAAACTCTGTTATAACAGCAAATTCTAGTAGTAAATGGGGGGGGGGATTGGTCTAGCTAGTGTTTGGAAAACTACATTTTCTTGATTTTTGGTAAATAAACTATGCAGTCATTTTCAGTATAAGAACAACTATCATACACAATATTTGTTGTTGCAATGTTTGCTGGAGGAAGAGAGAAGGACTTTGTAACCTCATGTGTAAACCTTTTCTTCCTACTTCGGCAAATGTTTCAACAGAGCAGGCTGTACATAATCATGCAAAATCACAATATTATCCTTCCTCAACAGATCCTTGACATGAACAGAATGTCAATAGGCGTCAAAAGAACCTGTATATCACCGTATCTGTTAGTTACCTAAACCAGCAAGCAAATCCGATGCCTATCTGAAAAAATAATTTCATCAATGCCAGATAAGTATAAACTAAACCAAAGTAAAATCACCACCCACCCAAAACCCACCCCACCTCAACCCACCCCCGCTTTTAATAGTGAGGTACCGGTCTTTAAAACATAAACTACAGATGAGAACGGTCACGTTTTGATATTGATCCGGAAATGGAAAATTGATTATAACAGACGAAGGTTTCTCTTTTCAATTACTGTTTTAAGAATTCGGTAAATCCAGGTAACAGTTACTTGGTTAGGAAATCTTTCTTCAAAAGTTCAGGCACTGCACGAGCCCTCGTAATCAGAGTCAGATTGACTAGCGTACCAACCTACCCCGGCTAGTTTAATTTGATAATAATCATTATTGTACCAAATGGATACGATGCAGCATGCTGGCTGACAATGACCGTTACGTGACCCGCAGATGAAGATATTGTGTCATACATCATTATTAGTGGCTGAAAGCTTTGGGAAAGATTTAACATCGCGGTCGCGATTGATTTGACAAGAATATTAATCTGTATTAATTCCGTTAGATAAATCCCTATGCATCATGTTGGGTAATAATGCAGATAAGAACGTTAGGAATAATTGGTTAGTTATAATGCATTCTTCAGTATAATGGGTCAATCAATACGCAATAATAGCATTTGTTCCAAAAGATAAATAGACAAGTACAAGAGTCCTGCATTAAGGAATGACATTAAAGGAAGACCCGTGTCATTGAAGTGAAAGTTTATGTTAATCCAGTATTAATCTAGAACAAAAAAAACTACCATGCGATTTAGAAGTTTAAGCCTTGAAACCACACAAATTTTTTTTTATTCCTAAAGGTACTTTCTTTCCTGGTAAATGATACATATCGTAAATTGTTTACCATCACAGTATCATTCCAAATTTCTCGGCACTAAAAACGTTAGGATTTATATTTGTACAGATATTGTGTATTACTGTGTCGTTTGACAACTTGTGTAAAGTATAATTTAATGCATCTTCTCTAAAATAAAGTTCGGATTTATCTTTGCATACTTGTAATTGGAATGTCCTGGCAAAATAACAACTATCTATTTACGAATTTGTAAAATGTATGTGCAACGTTAATGCTTTTATTTTATGTTTCTTACTGTAGTCATTTGTTTTATCAGCCAATAAGAAGTGTGCTTTTGGTTTTACTATTATTGTTACTTTCCGCAAATTCACTGTTAACAGCGCTGGCGTTGGTACACTTTGCTCGCATACTCTTTGTGGATAAGAGACGTATGAAAGATCTGAAATTTCAACATAATAACAATGATTTATTACCTGATGATATTTTCATTGGAAAACTCACTATCTGTCATCAAAATATGAATTTAGAAAAAAAATTCCAAACCAGATAGCAATGAGCAATGCATACATGAAACTTCTTATATTGGACTGTGTGCTAGTAACCGATATACACAATGTCAGAAACTTAACACAGACTATTTTACATACCTCACTGTCGAGTCCCAGAGTAAAAAGCATGAAGAAAAATAGAATAGACCAGAGTTGCTGAGGTGGTAGGTTAGACAGGGCTTCTGGGTAAGCAACAAAAGCCATACCATATCCTTTAATAATAATAATAATAATAATAATAATAATAATAATAATAATAATAATAATATCAATAATAAATGTAATATAAATAATAATAATAATATTGATAAATAATACTAATATAAATAATAATAATAACAATAATAATAATAATAATAATAATAATAATAATATAATAATAATAATAATAATATCAATAATAAATGTAATATAACTAATAATAATAATATTGATAAATAATACTAATATAAATAATAATAATAACAATAATAATAATAATAATAATAATAATAATAATAGAAATAATAATAATAATAGAAATAATAATAATACTTATACTACTACTACTACCACTACTACTACCACTACTACTACTACTAATAATAATAATAATAATAATAATAATAATTGTCATCATCATCAATACTATTTATACGCGATGTTCAAAATGTTATTCGTTTAAATGGTTAGCAAGTTAGATATTCTCAAATTAATTTGCCACACGCTCTCTCTCTCTCTCTCTCTCTCTCTCTCTCTCTCTCTCTCTCTCTCTCTCTCTCTCTCTCTATATATATATATATATATATATATATATATATATATATATATATATCGTATGGAATCGTCTTTATGCATGCTATAAAGTTTTTTGGTGCTTTTGAAACAAAATAAAACTGCAAAACTGGAGTGATTTGACGGGTAATAATATCGGAATGCTTCTGAATTTACGCCTTTGCATTGCATATTAGACATGAAGCCATTTGTAAAAGCATTCGATGTTATTATACTTGTTAATATCATAATATCATACAGTGATAATTGATTTATTAAAATGGAATAAAAATGTCAAGTAGTGAAATACAAGATGAGATTAATCACGACTAAGAAGGTATTAAACCATCCATATAAATGTAAATAATCACCTTTATGTTTTCTAAATTCATGAAGATATAATCGATAAAACATGTTTTGCATTACAAAATGCTTAATCAGTCACTTCTACATTGTTGTTCGTCCGTCGATTCCACAACGACCTCTCTAGTCATTCGAGGGCTGGAGGGGCTGGTTTTGTTCTGTGCTTGCGAAGGTTTCTAATGAGGCCAACCCTTGCACGGAATGTTCCTTTGCATAAGGGACAGGGGATGAGTGGGGAGTCTCCAGGAAGATTGATGGATCGTGCATTTTTTGGCTTGCCTCTTCAGCTCTGCAGCTGATATCCTGCTTGATTCGCACAACTTCAGAGCTTTTGTGCACAGTGGAACACCAAGTGACTCGATCGTATACTGTTTGCTCCCATGAATCAGGGTTTATGTTGAACGCTTTCAATGCAGCTTTCAGATTCTCTTTGAAGCGTTTCTTCTGATCTCCTTGGGATCGATGTCCTTGCTGTAGCTCGATGTCCTTACATGTCCTTGCGTACAACATCTTCCGCCCAGAGTAGCTGGCACTGTGTCATGATGGTGTTGATGCTGGGAAGACCAGCTTGGGCGAGTACCTCAGTGTCTTGAACCTTGTACTGCCACTTGATCTTGAACAGTTTCCTAAGACTTGTGGTGTGAAAGTGGTTCAGCTTCATGGCCTGGCGTTGGCAGACAGTCAACGTTTCGCAAGTGTAGGGTAGTGTGAAGATCACAATTACCAAGCAGACCTTTTGTTTGGCCTGGATGCTAATGCCCCTTATATTCCAGACATAGGTATACAATTTGCCGAACGTTGCGCTGGCTCTGGCAATTCGAAGTTGGTCTCAACTCGTCGTCAGTAGTGACGCTCTGTGCTAATATGCAGCCCGGGTAGGCTAAGCGGTTCACTACGTTGAGTTTGTGACCATTGACAGTCATGTTGGGACCAACATAGGGCTTTCCATGGGCCGGAGAATGCAGGAATTCAGTCTTCTTGGTACTGATGGTGAGACCAACGATTGTGCTGGAGCTGAAAAACGTGTCAACGCTGCATTGCAGGTCAGCATCTGTCATAAGCTTGGTTTTCGCTTGAAGCCTTCTCGGATTTGAATAGTTTTCCATATGTATGGTACCTGATGCCAACTCCATCATCTACATCTCTGGAAGCATTAATCAGCATGGCGGAAAACAATATATTGAACAGTATCTCGTACCTGCATGACATCGTGGACATGAAGCACCATGGATATAACTTTTCTTTGGCATCTATACTTGGCCATTACCATCCACAAGCCTTCTCTGCTGACATTATCACAGGTCTCTGTCAAGTGGACGTAGATGGAGAAACTTTCGGTGTTTTGCTCTTGCCATTTCTTTTATAGCTTCCTCGCATCAAACACAATGTCGATGGTCCCACGTTCTTTTCGGAATCCATACTGGCTTTCTGGCAGTAGTCGCTGGTCAAATTGTGCATTGTGGAGGTTCGGTAGGATTCTGGTGAGTATCTTTCCTGCAACTGAGAGTAAGGATATATCCCTGTGGTTGTCGTAGGCTTGGCAGTTCCCTTTGCATTTATACAGTTGATTATAAAAACGTATTTGAATTGCTGGCTGATCATCGTTTGTTGCCACATTAGTAAAAACAGTTGAAGGAGCCTTTCTATTCACGCTGTGTCCACTTCCTCGTAGACTGGGATGTAGTTTGAACCATGTGTTTTTCCACTGGAGAGCTTTCTGTGTCGCCAGCAGGGTAAAGGATCATCCATTGCTTTGTCAATGGGTAATTGTGGGAGACGACTGATGGCTTTATCATTGATGTATGAAAGGCGATTCAGGATGCTGTCATAGTGTTTAGTCCATCGTTGCAGAATCTTCTCTTTGTCAGTAAATAGTATGTTCGCGTCCGCGCTGAGAAGGGCGGATGATCCAGAGGATGTAGGTACAAAAACTTCTCTCAGGGCATTGTAGAAGTGTTTCATGTCATGCTGATCTGCAAAGAACTGGATCTCATCAGTTTTGTTGATCAGCCATGTGTCTCGCATAAGACGTAGATTTTTCTGTATAGTTCTGCCAATGTTGTGGTACGCATCGTTCCTAGAGATGGACTTGGTTCTGTTGAGGTAGGTTTGAAGAAGGCAGTGTTTCTCATCCAGCAACTGCTTGATCACGTCGCATTTCTCATCAAACCAGTCTTGATGCTTTTTGGATGAGTGTCCTAGGATTTCCGACGCTGTGCTGTAGTCCAGCTATCTGAAAGGCGCCCAGTCGATTTCCACATTTTGAGAGAGGCGTCTTTTCGGATGCATTCGGATGTTGGGCTTATTGATGATGAGGCGGTCGTCTGTTCAGCAGTCAGCGCCGCATAAGTACTTGTACTTGGTCACATGCATATCCTGCTTGTCCTTCTTCCTGACAATGAAGTAGTCGATGAGATGCCAGTGCTTCGAGAGTGGGTGTATCCATAACGTCCGGTTTTGTGTAGGGAGGTGGAAGACTGTATTGGTGATAAGTTCATGCTCGGCACATATCTGTAGCAAACGGATACCGTTGCTGTTATAGTGACCCACTCCGTGCGTTCCTAAGCAACGTGATCAGAGCTTAATCTTTGCATTGAAAGTGCCAAGAATGACGAGCTTATCTGCCAATGGAACGTCAGCAATAACGGAATGAAGATCCTCATAGAACTTGACCTTTGCTTCATCTAGGTTGGTCATGTTAGGAGCATAGCAACTGATGATAGTAAGACGCTTTCGCCTTGATAGGAGAGTGAGTTTCATGCACACGAGTATGTCGTTTAACCCCTTAGGAAGTCCAGCCACTTTACAAATCAGTATTGTCATCACTGCAAATCCGACACCAGCCTCACGGCCCTCGTCACTGCCTCAACCGCTCTATAAGAAATGTGTATACAGGGCCCATTGCACAGAGTTCGCCTTCCGCAGTAATCCGGATCTCACTCAAGGCAGCAATGTCCACAATTTATCTGGCGAGTTCCTTTCCTATTAGGGAAACGTTGGTCTGGGGTCTGTCCACGTGAAGAGGGCTGATCAGTCACTCAGGGGGCTACAGGATTCCTCTGTTGCTCCATAACATTGGTGAACGACCCTAATGACCTGAGCCGCCTGTGTGAAGGTTTGCGACTACAGCTGCCTGATTACACAAACCTGCCGCTTCGCTGCTTGCCTGTCGCCCACAAGACAATAGTGAGTGATTAAATAGGTTGATATGCGCGGTGACATTGTTTTAAGTGAGGAAGAATTACAAATTACCTCACTATGTTGCCCCAAACCATCTGAGTACAGAATCATGACAATTTCGAGACGTTCGGAGACGGAGTTTAGTGCAGTGGATGACCAGAACGTCCTATGTGTCTCGTCGAGCTCTTATCGCTCCACAGCGCATTGCTGTGAATCGCTTTTCCGCCTCGTTGACTAGTTGGTGGTTCCCCTGAGTAGGCTGCCGAATTCAGTCTTCAGTGCTAGGGAGACAAAGCCTAACTCACCGGGGGTTTAAGACCCGTCGGCTACCCACAGGCTGATTAAGCCGGCCAGTCGAGGCCGTTTTCCGGGATGTGGCTGCAGCTTTCTGGAGCCACAGGTGAGAGCTGAGTTCAAAGTTGGGACCAGTGGTGGGAGAGCTAACCCTGAATGAGTAGGACTTCTTAGTCAGCCAGAGTTGTTACCCCCCCCCCCCCCAGGATACCCCTTACACCCTTAGTATCGGCATTATTGGATGAGTGATTGCGTTTAATAGATTTCGGCAGCTTACCTCCCTTTGCTACATCCTGAACGTCCACGCCAAGTTCCTTGGCCATTCCACCAAATGTTGTAAATATAACAAAACCAGCAATTATGCTAGTTATTAAGTCCATCACTGCAATTAGCATGGCGTCTCTGTGGAGGAAAATTCAACAATAAATATTAGTTCTGACCTACTATATTTCAAACGTGACTTTAATATCCGTGCACGTACACACCGATGTAATATTCTTAAAGTTGTCTTTCAAACGAGGTCGATATAAAGACGAGGTCGATATAAAGACGAGGTCGATATAAAGACGGTATTTTGCGACATTAGTCTTAAGTATTACCCAATTACTGAATTATAGGAAAGACCATCTGGTTGAAATAAACAAATTGAGAGAGAGAGAGAGAGAGAGAGAGAGAGAGAGAGAGAGCGCGCAATTTTTTATTACATAGACAAAGTTGTCAATGTTGTTAAAACGATATACTATTTCAGAAATGCCTTGAATAAATTGCTTGCACTCACCCATATACGTTATTCTTAAACTTGTTAAAGCTCCCAAACATGATGATACCACCAAAGGACACACTTAAGGAGAAAAACATCTGACCCGCAGCAGCTACCCATACCTATAAGCACAAACAATATATCTTTTAGAGGTGTTGATTTGGTTCTTTTATGTGCCAATTTTGAATTCTCTGTTGCTTCCATCTGGTGATTTAATAAGAAGTAAAATATACGTCTCCTAAACCATTCAATATCAATGATTTGTACGGTTTATTTTCTCTCACTGTAACGTATCAAACGTTACAGATTATCATATGAGCAATACAGCAACCATGGTCACTTGACCTGTTGGACATCTGTCAGTAAAGTCAGGGCATCTTAAATTAATATCAGGGATGCAAATTGCTTGCCTCATTCAGGCCAACTGAGATATGAGTATCAAACTGTTATTATGATTTTAGTGATTACGGCGATCTTCTATCAAGTCTATTACAATACAATGTTCACTCACGTCTCTGCTTGAATCATTTAATATCAAAATGATTATTGCTAAAGTTAAGGTTCTGTCACTAATTTCTAGAAAATGCAAAGTGCTAGTACATCAAAGGTTATGTCTTTAGTATAACTATGATCATTTGTGAATATTCAAAAAGAACTGAATTCAAATGAGGATTGGATGCCAGAATATATGGCATTATGCTCTTGTTGCTAGAATATTCCTTTTCTGTAATAAAGGACTCTTGGCATTATGCAAATGTGATGACTTCACGAATAGAGAGAATATTTATTCAAGTAAAACAAATAATACAAACATGGCGGTAAAATACAAGTATCCATAGACCCACCTTGAGGTCCAGTAGTTTTTCCCACTTAGGAACTATAAAGTATAACACCCCGTCTATTGCACCGTCAAGTGTGGCACCACGAACAAGCAGGATGAGCAAAATGACGTACGGGAACGTAGCAGTAAAATACACAACCTTATAATTAAAAAAATCAAATGAATACAAGTGAGTAATAATTTCGATGACGAAAAGTCCGAGTGAAAATAATAAAATATCTATACGGTTAAGTTACGACGTACAAACGGAAAGGATAGAATCAGAGCTATTGAAGCACATGATACTATTGTGCAGACAACATTTACTTTATGATGAAAAGTTTATCTTTGAAAGATTCGTACTAAACGTGTATTCTTTGTTGAATTCTATCTGACAAAAGCTTGATGTATACCAAAATGAAGAAAATATTCATATTTCGTTTTTGGAGGTAGTTATTAACTTGGTCAAAGATATCCATAAACAATTCACCCTACCTTTCCAGAGGACTTAATTCCCTTGATGAGGCAGACTACTACGATTATCCACGAGAGGAGAAGACAAAGAGAAAGTTTCCACAGGGGAGCGCCGATATCGCTTGGGTATATGTTTGGGGCCCTTTGGATGACCTCTTTACTGAAAGGATACCACATACAGACAGTAGGTATATGCAATAAGTTCAAATTACTTTTTGTTGCTGTCTACAGTTTAGTATTTTGCTTAGATTTAGATTTTAACAAAAATGAATTTCCCCCGTTTACGTCACTGGTCATACGGGCTTTTTAAAAGAACAACAACCTTGTATATCTTTTGCATTTTACCAGTAGTTTCAATTCCCCTTTTTATGTGATTGGTTGGTGTAGGATTGGTATTATAGTATACAACTTTACTTTAAATGTGTGTAGTATGGATTTTAGAATAAACTGATTGGTCTTACTTCAGATGTGTGTCATATGGGTTATAGAATACATCGCCTGGTTTTATTCCGATGTTTGTAGTATGAGTTATAGAGTACACAGCTTTGTCTTACCTCAGATGTGTGTAGTATTGGTTATAGAGTGCATAACATGGTCTTACTTCATATGTGTGTAGTATGAGTTATATAGTACACAGCTATGTCTTGCTTCAGATGTGTGTAGTATGGGTTATAGTTTGATATGTATTGACAATCAGACGATTTTTAAAAACGGTCCTGAAATTACAATCTGTGCGTTTGTATGTTTATGTGTGTGATTTGGATTTTTAACGTAGCTTTAAATCAGTTTCTAATCATATCGCTAAGATGTATGCAGTCTGAAAATTTATAGTGATGTCTAGCATACATGTAGCATGATGTCCCACCTCGTCACATTATCCTGACACCATACATAACGCTAACCACTTAATGCTGAGCGCCAAGCGAGGCAGCTGTTATTACCATTTGTATAAATCTTTGGTATGACTCGGCCCAGGTTCGATGCCCTCAATTACTCGCATCCGAAGCGGACATACAAACCGCTAGGCTATTGTAGCGGTCCCTGAAAATACTAAAGAGACATCCACAGATATACAAATTACAATTTGGCCATAAACAGGTGTTTGAAAAGCTTTTAGGATAAGAAGTAATACTCTTCAATTAGGTCAAGTATAGTCGAGTGTTTTCTAACAAAACGTTCCATTGCTATAATTGGTGGTAGTGGCTGCGTTACTTAGCAAATGATATAATTATCAGGAAAAAAGTTCAATAGCTACATGCACGAATTCTTGCAAAATAGGATTCAAATACTTAACTGCTTTCCAATAGTAGTTTTAAGTTTAAGGTAATTTTGTAACGGAGACGGTACTGTGCAACGTACGGATAGCAAATTCGTACAAAATTCGTTCTCGTTAGTACAATTTACAAACCTCTTGTACGCACTTTAAGCCACTTTTTTCAACTACAGGTAATATTTTGGAGAATATGATTACTCACACCTTAACCTGACGTTTATTTACGATAGTATAGGCCTTGTCCATCAAAATTCAAATAAAAATAATTGTATGAATTCCTTAATATACACTTATAGGCGAATTCAGTGTTAACGTACTTAAACGTTTTCAGTCACAGCAAAGCAAGCATTTATATCGGTTGTTGTAGCGCGATTTGATGTAATAGAAAACGCGCCTACGGTTGAGAATTTGTAATACAAACATAAACAGACACGGCAATGTCGTCATTTATAAACAAAGCATGGAAAAACACGAGCAGGAAAACCCTAACGGCATGCACAAGCCCACCATCACATTCGAGGGAATTATGTAGCTTCGTATATATCTTATGGGATGGCATGCAATTGATTTCAATTCGTATAATAATACCTATTTTTTCCCATACAAATATGTACGTTCATACACGTGAAAGACAGTAATAGAAACACTCCTGTCAATTCAGATTATTTTAGTTAAATGGTACATTACGCTTGATTTTCATTTGAAGAAATGTCATATGTGCAAGCTTAGAATAAAACTTCTGAAATGTTAATCCAATATCCAATCCATAACTGAACATCCATGAATGAAAATGCGCGCCAATTCTTGTTTACACAACGGTACCTTTATAATCCTCTGCACTAGTAATAGTTCAATCAAAAATCAACTTAATTGACCCAGTTTAAAGCCGAACTGTCTCTGTAAAAGTCTATAGTGATCGAAATGTTTTGTCTGGAATGTTTGCTATGACAATGTGCAGATAACTAAAAAATCACGATATAATATATGCCGTCTCTTAAAATTTGTCTTTTCTATACTCATTACTCAGCAAAACCTCGTTGTATATAAATATTCGTAATTACGTATACAAACGATTAGCCAACCAAATCATTCCTAGTAAAATCGGGTCTCTTTTGTAAAGAGATAATGCAATGTAGTTTCCACTAGATACCAACAATGGCAAAATTATGTGACTAAATCACCTCTTGAAGAACACGCTCGGAAGACTAATTTGTTTTCGTCGACCATGATCTAGTTACAGGTTACAATGCTGTCTCAGCCCTTTTTTTAGCTTCTATTCGAATTCAATCACATTTCTAAAATTGCAGACAGAATTATTTATGAGTTCCGTATTGGATCGCATTGCATTACAACTAAGTGGAAACGTTCTTTTCCGAGACATTTGTATCTAGAAAACAAAATCTCAGATCTTTGTCAGCGATAAGTACCATATGATCCTTATTAAGTAACGTTTAGTAAGATATAGATCACGTGACACATATGTATTTAGTACTCATGCTCACAGAATCATCTGTTTTTATACTCACTAGAAGTATAATTCAGCCACTGGGGTTGGATTTCCGACATAGCTAACGTTTGTACAATTGTAAGGAAGACTGACATCAAACGTGGCATTTAAAGGGCAGCGACAATCTTCAGTAATGTTTTGAGTATCGTCACAGTACTGCATCCTTCTGGTTGTCTTCTCTACACATCCAAACTGCTTCCACTCCTAAATAATAAGGGACATATTGGACCAATCATATCTAACTTATGACCTTTTTAACAGTAATGGAACAATCCATTATTGTTTCATTATGTATTGTTTTATAATATATTATGTTGATGTGCAATCATATGAGTTCAGGATTGGACTAACTTAATAATACCTGCATATTCAATAAGAAGTATAAGCTTCTGACAATGTGTATATCGCCAAATTTGTTTATGTTTCTTTTTAAAAAAAGAATTTCATATTTAAAAGGAACAATTTATATAAGTGTAGATAATGATTGTATCCATCTAAGCGTTATTCTGTTCAAATACGGAGATAATTAAAATCAACACTTTCAGAGTCACTTTCAACTTATAAGATGGTTACGATGACTTTGAGAACGAATTTATTCATTTATCTGACTTAGGAATGAAATCCAGGCAAGGAAGCAACATTTGTAAAAATAACATTTTTTAATTATCAAAAAAAAAACGATAAACTACTTCAAATAGTTTACATTTAATGACCAATATAGATTTATATATACTATTATATACAAGAACTTTTTACATTAAATATGGTTTAAGACGTATGAGCAAAATATGAACAACTAGAGAAAAGAGTATTTTAGCCCTGTGATTTTTTGAAAAGGATAATCTGCATAGTAGTATAAGAAATTCCTTATGTACGCACATATTCTGTTACGTCTTCGTTAGGCACAAATCACAGATCAGCGGATAAGAAAATCAAGATGTTAAAACACACATACCTCTTTACAGACAGTCCAGGGAAGAGTACTCTGCATAGAGGCAAACATGTAGTAGAGAGTATAGGCCATAATCACGTTGTAGTAAATGGCTACTACGAGGGATATAAGGGCTTGGGAAATTCCGATACCTGTAACAACAATGACAATAACTAGCAACAACAACGACAACAACAATAATAACAATAATAATAATAATAATAATAATAATAATAATAATAATAATAATAATAGGAATAGGAATAACAATTTCTACTATTTTTTGTACTATAGTAACTCAGATCTCGATGGGTTTTTTTAAAGCAAATTCTCGTTGTATGGGAATGTGAACAGGTATGAATTTCCTGAAATGTTTTTAATGTGACTTTTTAAATGTTTGTTTAACCCTGTATAATTAAACCTATAGGACATGCTAAAAATATGTCTGTGCAAGGGTCTCCCAGTTCATTCAGTAGTACAGTGTGTACCATAAATTAAGCACTGGAGAGGACCAGGATAGACTGCTTTTCACATCTAGTGAAAATATGAACGGTGACCTCAGTGCATAGGATTGGTGATATGTCTCTAGCGATACGTGTTCTGCTCTTTCTTCTGCTGGTTATTCAAGGAATATAATCTAAACCAGGATGTTGGATTGGTAGGCTTGGGAGGCCACCAACAAATACTGCGCGTTTGAATGCCAGTATTAGAGAATCTGCCATTGATAAGAAGAGAAAGTTCGAAATACGAACTAGATATATTTCCGATATAAATGCATGATCTGGATCCAAAAAGGCGTAACAGTTAAATATATCAAGCCTTTGCAATGCATACTGACTCAGCGTGAATAGCGTCCCTTCGTTAGTCACAATTTTCACAGGAAGGTGAATCAGGCTCTGCATACCGTTCATGAAAGTCTCTGAAGACCACATAATCTTATGCAGATCATGAGTGATATCTGTGGTGACGTTAGACACCTTAACGATAAATAAATTCGAGTGGAACCTGAACCTGAACAACTACCAAAATCTAATGAAGACAACCATAGCGCCTACGATATTCAAGAAATCTAGAACGAGAAGTAGAATCACACGGAAAACAGGATAAGAAAATGTGTAAAGCAGACATTGAACATAGATGAAACAAAAACTTGAGAGAGAGAGAGAGAGAGAGAGAGAGAGAGAGAGAGAGAGAGAGAGAGAGAGAGAGAGAGAGAGAGAGAGAGAAACGGGAACCGATAATTAATATTGAAAATGTTTCAGAAGTAACTCAATTACATATCCACGTGTCTGAAGACTTCACAGTAAAGCAGCCTTCCTAAAATATGACAGACTGGTTATAAATAGAACTGAATATGTGTTTGATGACGATGACGACATGATATAGTAAGTATTCGTGATAGATAGGGGACCGGTCGAGGCCATTTTACGTATGTGATACATAGTGTGCAGACGATTATTGAAACTGAGTTCCGTATCTGGAATATTTCAAGTTTAACAAGAAACAATTTTAATGAACGGTCTAGGCTGGATTGTAATGATTTGATTAACGTTAATGATTTTGATATCTTTGCTTTTGTCGAGACTTGGTTCGAAGATAAAATTGAGATAAGTGGTGTCACATAATAATAATAATAATAATAATAATAATAATAATAATAATAATAATAATAATGAGGACTTTGTATAGCGCGCCTAATCTTTAGAAGCTCTAGAATGATTTGACTACAGAAAAACAAAAAATAACAATCATGAAATTGAAAAACATAGCAAATGCTGAAAATATTTGAGGTAAAAATAATACTAGTTCTTTAAGTTTGTTTTTGCAGTCGGAAAAGGTGCGTTTTAAGAGACTCTTGAAAGGGATCACTGTGTCTTTGTGTCTACTTTCAAATGGGCAATTCGTTTCACATTGCTGGACCCTGGTATGTCAAAGAATGTTGTCTATAGGCCTTCATTTTCATATTGGGAACAAGGAGTATACGATTGTCAGACGAGAGGCGCAAGTATCTTGCTGGTGTGTACGCATGGGTGAGGCCAGACAGGTATGTTGAACTTGAGTCCGTCAATGAAACGTAGCACAGAGAATACATTTTGTGTTTGATTCGGGATCGAATGGATAGCCAGTGTGGGTTACAAAGCAGTGGGGTTGTGTACTATGATCGTGGTACTCTAAAGATGGCCTGAGCAGCTTTGTTTTGAACATTTTGAAGTTTCTGGACTAGATATTGAGACAAACCAGACAGAATTGAGTTACAACAGTCCAGTCTTGAAAGTATCAATGAACACACACGTGTTTACTGTATTCGTCTGAAAGATATTTACAAATGGATATGATGCGTCTCAGATCAAGTTATGGAGCCTTGCATATGTTCATGACATGTTGGTGCAATGTGACAGTACTGTCTAAAGCAACACCTAGGTTTCGTACTGAGTGAATTAATGTTGCTTTTGCTGATAGTTGAGATACAGGATGTGAAAGAAAAAATCTTTGTGTTGCGATCAGAATGGCCTCAATTGTATCATCATTCATCTACAGCTTGTTACATGTCATCCATGATTTCACATCAGAAATGCACCTCTCTACTCCTTGGATGGTAGCATCAACTTCAGTTGGATGGCTAGACTTATATATTTTTGAATGTCATCAGAGTACAATTGGTGAGACAATGGGTGATTATCTATGACACTTGAGAGCATGTGAGTGTCTATAATGAAGAGAACAGATCCAAGGGCAGACCCCTGTGTAACACCACAACATAGATCAACTGGGCCGGAATTTATGCCATTTGCAGATACAGTATTTGTCGTGTTGACTAAGTAGGACATGAACCACTGAAAAGCTGTATTCTGAATGCCAAATACATGCTGGAGACGGTGAAGTAATATATCATGGTCTATTGTGTCAAATGCTGCAGAGATATCAAGGAGGGTGAGGACTGTACTATTTCCGCTATCCAAAGCAGAGAGAATGTCATTAAATACTTTGAGAAGAGTGGTTTCAGTACTGTGGTATTGCAAAATGCAGTCTGTAAATTGCTAAAATAAACTGTTTAAATTCAAATGAGATACATGTTGGGTAAGAAAAACGTTTTCAAAGATTTTTTTTATATGAACGGGAGTTTACAAACTGGGCGGTAGTTCTTTAAATCGCTATAGTCAAGTGTTGGTTTCTTCAGCAGAGGCTTTACGATGGTAGTTTTGAAAAATGATGGGAATTAACCCGATGAGAGAGAGTTAATATTAACATCAGTTAGTTAAGGCAATATTGGTTATAAGCACTCAAGCAGCAGTCATGTTGGGATTGGATCACATTACTTTGGTGCACTCTTCATCCCGATTTTCCGCACTAAATCCATAGAGACATGTTCAAATGCTTTTAATGGTTGTTGCTGAAATTCTGTGTCATAACTGTATGGTGACAAGGAGTCCATTAAATTGTGTTGTCGAGCGTATCTCTAATGGTTTGTACGTTTTATCTCGATGAGGTCTTTGCAGCTGAAACTTTCCGTCAAGTTAGCACTTTTGGGGATAATCTGGCTAAATGGACTATGTTTGTGACGTTCTGTTTAGCGGGTTCATATATTTGTTTATGAATAGTGAGTCTGGTGGAACGCCAAAGTCTCTCTGCTTTACGGCGATGTCTTTCAGCAGTGCGAAGCTGGTCTCTAACACTGCCATACCACAGAGAACAATATTTTTATTTATATTCTGCACTTGGTGGTTTACGCATGTTTTTCAAGCATTGAGATTTGTTTATTTCATTAGGATTTTTAACGGAGCTTTAGCAATATTTCAGTCCTGATGTCCTGCTTAGTCACATTATCCTGACACCAGGCCGACCAGTCTTAACACTAACCTCTTAATGCTGAACGCCAAGCGAGGCAGCTGTTAATACCATTTTGGTCAGTCTTTGCTATGACCCGGCCGAGGATCGAACCCAAGACATCCCGTTTCCGCAGCGGACACTCTAACCACTAGGCCACCGGAGAGGTTTGTTATAAATAGAACTGAAAATGTGTTTGATGATGATAACGGCATGATAAGGTTAGTATTCGTGGTTGATAGGAGTCTGGTCGAATCCAATTTACGCATGTGATATATAATGTGCAAACTATTAGTGAAACTGAGTTATGTATCTGGAATATTTCAAGTTTAACAATAAAAAATTCGAGTGAACGGTCTAGACTGGAATGTAATGATTTAATTAACTTTGTGCGTGATTTTGATATCTTTGCTTTTGTCGAGACTTGGTCCGAAGATAAAACTGAGATAAGTGCTGTCACATGATACATATGTGTTTGATATAAAGAGCTATATACGAAACGTCTTTCTGGTGGTAGTGTTGTTTACGCAAACGATCATATAAAACATAATTTGTATCACAGTCAACTTCAGATTAAATGCAAACCTAAGTTTGCGTGAAATTCACCTTTTGTATACAAACTGTTCATGTAAGCCCAATGTTAGCTGTAGTATATGTCACGTGACTACTCGCCAATATATGCAGATGAAGACTTGTTTACCAATATATATATATATATATATATATATATATATATATATATATATATATATATATATATATATATATATATATATATGGAATGAAGCAGTAAGAAATACATCTGTCCAAACTTGCAGCTCACAACTACCAGAAAGATCTAATACAATATTTAAAATGACTAATCAAAAACCGATACTGCTCTTACTTCTTTCAAGGATGACATATTTGAATTAGCACAATGTAAAAAGATCAAACTGTTCAATACATACTTTGCTAGATTTAAATATACGTATATTAGAAATCCGATAATACATGGGGTTGATTATGATGTCATTTTTAGACACACCAGTACAACCCACCAACTGATCATGTGTACATTCATCATCATCATCATCATCATCATCAGTCTCTTGACGTAGTGTGGTCGTTAAGACACTGTGCTGCTGAACATCTGACCGGTTCCCTCCACTTGTCGCGATCATGTGTCAATATTTGTATATAAAATACTCGCATTTTATATCGAAATATGAGACAAATTCATAGAGTTTAGTGATGCATACGTAGACAAAATATATGGAGATGTAGTTAAATTCTTTACAACAAAAATAAACAACCAAAAAAACACAAAAGAATTGGTGTCACTTATGTAATTGAATATGGAATGTCCTCTAGCGACTGTATTGAGGAAAGAAGTAATTAGGTTTGTAATTAACACTTACCCTTGCCACTTGGATTTAGAGCCCAAAGCGTTGTGGGCCCCTTACCAGAATACTGTCCTAATACCAGCTCCAAGAAGTACATCGGTTTGCCGATCAAGAACTGCAGGATGATGTAAGCAATCAGAAAAGCCGCTGCAAGAGACACATTTATTTGCGTCGTTACTGATATCAGTGTTGCAGTTTCTGACTTACATGTGAACTATATACATTAGTCTCATTTAGCGTAATTTTAACATACAACATTCTACAAAACGTTGTGATAGCAGTCGGATACCATGTGTGTTTTTTGTTGTTACTTTGATATTTCTTTTTTTTTCTTCAGCTTTAATAGCACCAGTCTGCCGAACTCAGTAGAAAAGATTAAAATATTTCTTCTGTGTCATTTACATTTTATTTCAATGCATAAAATGGTATGTTATGAATTTCATGTACTCTGCTTTTAGGTTTAGGAATTTCTAAACAGTTAGCCAGAGTGTGTACGATGATTGAGCCAATTTATATTTGAACATTCGCAATCTCTAAGCCAATCAAAATGAGTTGTTCAGACACGTAGTTAACCTGAGAAAAATTTTGTTGAAATGTGGTCGAGACTTAATCAAAAATCTTATAAAAATAAAATGAACTTTTAGACCTTGATGTTTTTATTGGTGGTTTTGAGCGTGCAATGAGAAGATGGTGAAAGAAAATCATCTTTTTATATTGCTTGTCTCATTTCATGTTTATTCATATGTTATACATAAACTATGTGTTAACAGGTGTAACATCAAGAGAGATTCAATTTCAAATACTTAGTTGACAGGTTGTAAATCATTGTTATATGATAATATAGTGTTGCACGCACAATTTTAGTATTTTTCTTGAACGTTGAAGCAATCCCTTAACGCACGTTTTGTGATATTGTTACAAGCCAGGGGTCTCTACTTGATCGAGCGTTTGTCAAACCCTGGCGCGATTCCCGCTTGAAGTCCTACATTTACCCCAAATTTCCATAGACTTTCATACTACTTCGGTTGAAATTAGAAAGCCCGACGTATCCGTTCTATACATATTTTTACTCTAATCAATGCAAGACCAAGTATCTTTAACATGACAAATATATATAAATCACACATCTGCATGGTCAATATTCATCAGGTGTGAGTACCGCCAGCAGTTTATGCCGTAAAAACTATACAACTCTCCTAAAAAGGGAACTTTTTTAATCCGCCACTTTAAGCTAGTAAATGTATCGTTTCCAAGCTTTTCGCCAATATAATTGCACTACGTTTGCCAATATGGCGACATAAACGGTATCTGCCGAGTCCCTTCTTAGTTAATCTTTTGTGTAATTTAACAGTTTCCTACAGTAAATACTGCCACTGCAGTAATGCCACTAGTGTACACTACTAGATTTTAATATGGACTATGTTACGACAGGGACATTCATTCGGTTTTGGCCTGAATTCACTACTAGTGAACGATGGCATTATGGAAACTCACTAACACTTTACTTTATGAAGGTTAGCCCTAGTAAATGTCATTATATTTCGGCTAATGATATTTCAATTGCACCAAATGTGTATACTTTTACTATTACGGTGTCATTTTTAATTTATTACATAATTCAACTCAATGGTCATCCAGGTATTTTCCAAGTGGAATATAATGCCGAATATTCATATCATAATCTTATGCATGCTTTAATACTACCCGTTTATATCACTGATCTTCAAAGAAATAATTCGAATTGGTATAACACACCTCCTCCATTTTCATAAGCGAGGTAGGGAAATCTCCAGACATTGCCCAACCCCACTGACAGCCCTATACAGGACAAAATAAACTCCCATTTGTTGGCCCATTCTCCTCTTTCCTCCACTTTCGGTTGTTCGGAGGCTTGTTCCTCATACGTTGCACCATTGATTTTATTTGATGTGCTGCCGTTTTGTGCAACCTCCGAATTCTGTAAGAGAGACAATTAAATTTTGCCGATGAGTTAGATATAAAGTACTATCACCAAGACCTAATTTCTAGAATCGCATAATTCCACTAAAATAACGATATATGTGTTCCCAAGTTTGATTATGTAATGGTGTGACTAACTGAACCAAAACGATCTGAATAAGAATTTGTTTCTAAAAATATTAGTTTATAATTTAACTGTGGATCTATATCTCGCTAATGTAAAAAAGAAATATTGAGGTACTTAGGTTTAACACATTCTAGAATAACTATGGTTCGCTATGTTAAGGAGGGGGGACGAGAATAATCTGAAAATATAGTTGGAAAAAAAAAAGAAAAATCCCAATCCTATGTACGCCCAATTTTTTTCAGCTCTTACGATTCTTCTTATTCTTCTTTTTTATTCTTTCTTGTTTGTAGTAGACTCTTCATAAATTGTTAATCCATAGTTTGACCATTATGAGTCAGAGTTTCATTCTCGAATTTGAATTTAGTTCCATTTTTTTTAAAAAAAGAATCCGTATTTAAATGGTTTACCATTTAAACAATAAAAAAACATCAACACCCCACGCCACCCTTCATTCTCGATTTTGGAAATAAAGATCTGGTTTCCGTTAGATCATTGGTTTTGAAAACTCCAATATAATTATTTTCCTTGTATTTACTGTTTTGAGTAACTGATTACCGTTTGGCTCTCCAAAACTGTAACAAACGGCATATCAGTAAAATATGCAACAAAACCGATTTAGGAAAATTCGGTTGAAATAATCCGATAGAGAAGTCATTGATTTCACTTTGGATCCACGCAGCTGGTAGGAATGCAAAGAAGTAGATTATATAACATCCCTTAACTATCAAAAGATTCTTGAAATAATCCGAGAGAAATCATTCCAAAATGTGTTATATATAATAACATGATTAAAATTTTATGCGTGAGATTACTTGTTTATATCCAAACATATATAGGATGAAACCAATATAATACAACAGGTTAGAGAGTTATAACTCGTTCCAAGCAAGAATTGATCTGGTGCAACAGATAATGGCAACACTCGTCTTGCTCTCTATTCCCGGCATTCCCATATAAAGAATGGAGTAAGGTCGAATTTAATGAATGTAAAACCTTATATGTACGAGAACTGGTCCGTTAGGCAAAAGGAATTTAACATTCAGCTATATGCACAAACACGCTGGATTTCGTTTGAGAAATGCATAATATATACATTGAATAATCATTTGAAATAGGCACATATATGCCACACTGAGAGAAGAGCGTATATCACGTTGGGATTATACATTACATTTTCATAGAATAGGTGTGTATATTCACATTTTATTTTCAGAATTTAAATTCGTCAGCGAATTTTAATTAAAAAAATTGGACAAAGACGAAACACAAAACACAAGTTAAATATATTACAAAAGTATAGCAATGAAGTTTTTGTCTTCATACATTATCAAATATTCGAAAAATTAAAAGGCATCTGTGAGGTTATGTGTGTACTGTTTGTATAATCGTTAGTGATAACGATACATTTTTTCGTTTAAAGTATGACACCTACTCTTAATAAAATAATATGAAAGAAAAAAGCAACCCCTTTATTCCTGTGGTGTGCCTGTTTGCAGACCCCGCCCTATGGCAAGGCGAACGAGGCAACCGCCTTGGCTTGGGCTCCTCGCATTCAGGAAATCAACTCCGCAATGCAATTATTTTGCTTGGGACCATGCGCTCATCGCTTGCTGGCTTGGACACCCCATATAAAACAGTTGCCCAGCCCCGGATTACCCATTAGGCAGAGTAGGCAACTGCCTATGGGCCCCGCGACTTTTATGGGCCCCATAAGGGGCCCCCAGGGGCCCCCATGAGACCGTGACCGTGGGTCTGGGGCCCCAAAAGTTTGACTGCCTATGGGCCTCCACGGTGCTTAATCCAACGCTGCAGCTGCCTGCCTGTTCGTCATGTTTATGTTTTGAAATAAAACACTTCCTGTGACGTATTCAAGCTCAATACTCAAAATAAGCTGACAGTTTTGCCATAATAAATCGTGAGCTTGACTTTATTGATGTAAATGTACCACATCCCTAATAGATATAAAATAAGGATACTTTTGGAATACAGGTAAGACTCTGCAGACGAATAAAAAGATGTCTACATATTTATTTCAATGTATATTTAAGTAATTGTGTTGTATCTATGTATTATAAATTAAACTGAGTACATGTAGTCTGCTCTCTACGTATGCCTTTACAATGCATAACCCTGACACTCTACACACAATACGTTTAATTGGTAATACATGGTAATACTTTTAACCCTGACACTCTACACACAATACGTTTAATTGGTAATACATGGTAATACTTTTAACCCTGACACTCTACACACAATAAGTTTAATTGGTAATACATGGTAATACTTTTAACCCTGACACTCTACACACAATAAGTTTAATTGGTAATACATGGTAATACTTTTTAACCCTGACACTCTACACACAATACGTTTAATTGGTAATACATGGTAATACTTTTAACCCTGACACTCTACACACAATACGTTTAATTGGTAATACATGGTAATACTTTTAACCCTGACACTCTACACACAATACGTTTAATTGGTAATACATGGTAATACTTTTAACCCTGACACTCTACACACAATAAGTTTAATTGGTAATACATGTTAATACTTTTAACCCTGACACTCTACACACAATAAGTTTAATTGGTAATACATGGTAATACTTTCACTGCTCTTTTATAGCAAGTGCACTACGCAAGGAAGGGAGTTTTAGTCGTGAAGTTCATTGTGCATGTTTACATTTAACTTGCGTTCTAAATCAACCCGGATAATGTTGTATGCTTTATCTTTATGTTAATGAGTTTTATTTAATCACCTAGCCAAGCGTGGGAACAAATAGATGTACCAGCATGCCACAATGTCACGTTCTGATTCATGGCATGTGTTATGTATGTATCGTCAACTCCATTTATGGGCGTGACTAATATGTTACATTTATTTGTGTTTGTGCATTAAAACGATTGTGTGCATGACACCATCTCTCTCTCTCTCTCTCTCTCTCTCTCTCTCTCTCTCTCTATATATATATATATATATATATGACATATTACATTAAATTCAATTACATAAACACCATTTTGTATCCATTTGTTAAAACACAGATGGTTAGTTGTTGGACAAAGTTAGTAACTTATTAAGAACTTTACAAAATAACACCTTTGCAAACAAATGGATTTGTTATATCTAAGCTAGAAAACATGCGTTTGGTTAAGAAATAATTTTCCTCTTAACAAATATTTGCTATCACAATGCATAACCTCTTAATTACCAAATTATACACAACTAGAGATTTAATTTCAATGATTCATCGACGGAAATGATTCATACCTACTAAGTTAAACTGAATTGGAATTGGAAAATATTATTGTAAACATTTCAAAAAAGTTATATAAAGTAGCTGCTACTGTTTGATCTTCTGACATTAGGGACAGAATGCCTAGACATGACAAGAAATATGTTTTAGGTAGTGGGCAGCGCCGGATTAAACACCGTGGAGGCCCATAGGTAGTCAAACTTTTGGGGCCCCAGACCCACGGTCACGGTCTCATGGGGGCCCCTGGGGGCCCCTGATGGGGCCCATAAAAGTCGCGGGGCCCATAGGCAGTTGCCTACTCTGCCTAATGGGTAATCCGGGACTGGTAGTGGGGAAGAAAGTGGTTACAAATTTCGTTATTTGCTCTCAAGTATATTTTAGATAAACAACACCTCATCTGTAAAAACAAATTTTATTGTACTTGACTAAATATGATAAATGTCATAACACTAAGTGTATAAGTTTGCCTAAGTTTGTGATTGGTCGATAATTACATTTTCAATCATATAATTTTTCTTGTATTCACCGCTTAATATTTTGTTGAACCAAGAGTATATACAACCAACATGTCATTTGTATGTCAGATTGTCACTGTGGCACCATGTAATTTGTCATACGTAACTTTCAAGCTTATCAGGTACGATTAAAGACTCGTAACGTTATGATCAAAGGCATTGTGTAATACAAGTCTACGTAATTAACTATCTATCAGTCGACTTAGCCGGTGATTGAAGTTAATCACGTACAAGCTCATGTGTGAATAGAATCGGTATCAGCTGTTCTTGCCTTGATAACAATCGTGTTCACAAAACCACACACGAAATGACCGTCCATCGCACGTATTTTATGTTGTTATTGTTGTTGTTATAGGCTTAACGCCATATTGGCATCACATGGCGGACAGTATATTTAGTGGAGCAGGAACAGTGAAATATTCCGTCAAACCACGACCCACAGGAAGCTGATGGCAAGCTTTCTCAAATGCCTTTTTTTTATATCTCCGAGCCCCAGCATCGAACCCACGCGGACAGAGGTGATATGTGTGTGATCTGTAAAACCCATCGCTTTGGACCACTCTGTCACACGCCAACCTTCCCACCCCATATCACCATTTTATAATTCTATCATGGATTGTCCGAATATTTTTCCGACAGGTGTAAAGTGTTAACGTATAAATATGTTTAAGTTTATTACATCATCTTAATAATATTTACTTGCATATTTTCTAAGAAATGTAAAATGTTTGAAAAATTGGAATATTTACTCCGTTACTGATATTTAGTCAAAGTAGTAAAATTATATATATTTAGATCCATTGTTCTACTCCTTCGCAAAATTTGGATATCCGAGAAACGGACAATCTAGACATTGAAACCAAAATAATATAACAGGTTGAATCCATGATGCGGTTAACGGTAATTGACGATTTCTTTAATACTCTGGCACCTCAAGCAGCACGACAATTTGCTCATCCCGACAAGAATTGAACCAGGTTTAAGGTACGAACTCCATGTGTACGAGAACACACTCGCTAGGAAATGGAATGTAACACTCGACAATATAAAACCTACCGATTTCTAATTAGAAATGCATGACATGCACTACAATTTAACAACAATAAAACAAATATAACGGTAAGCGCGTATCGCAGGAACACGCTCATTATATGTTAGGATAAATGATTATATGAAAGGTATTTCTATATAATGACAAACGGTGAGAATAATATATATATATATATATATATATATATATATATATATATATATATATATATATATATATATATATATATATATATATATACATATATATTATCCAAGCCAGTTCTCACCGTCTAGTCCAGGTAGTCATCATTTATGACTGTGTAACATGCCAAGTCATATATACAGAATTAACGAGACAGATGCGCCTGCATAGTGAAATGTCTTAATTCACGCATGAATGCACTCAACTGAGAAACCTATTCTAATTTTTTCTGCTTTGTATTAAATTTAATGTATTGTGTGTACATTTCAAATAATAAGTTACCGTAGGTTTTTCAGTAAGCATATCCCAGAGTGAAAACAACGACTTTGTGAATATAATCTTGTCAAAGACGTTATGTGAATAGTTATCGCATCTTTCCTTTTCGTTTTCCTTTATTTCTTATCTTTCTCTATATCTACTTGTATTATTTCTTTCCGTATCATAAAATAAAATAATGGATAAAAAAAACTACGTTCACTGATTGGAACATTTTATTACTTTCTGTATTTTATTTTCCTTTTCAATTATATTTTAAAATGATGATACGTTGACAGAACAAAAGAGACTTTTCAAATCAATGATTAGAAATGTAGGCTTTTCATTTTTGTGAAATGCATGTAACTGCTTCAAAAATGGAAAAGGTAGGTAAAATTGATTTACTTACATTTTGAGTAAACTTGTACTTCTTATGCATATCAAAATCTTATGAATGGCACAAATGTTAAGTTCAGAACACGCCACATAAGGTAAGGTCCAGGCGTTGTTACTCTGTTGTCAGTGTGTTTTCAAGTGTAAATACGCCAAGAGCAGTGCATCCTTTTATGTTAATGACGTACTCAGGTAAGGATAGGTAACGGTATCTCTCATTTCCGGATTGGTCATACAAATAACCATATGAGCTTATTCAATGAAAAATGCATAAATGTGACAAACACAACTCAGCTGACCATACATACATACATACATACATACATACATACATACATACATACACACATACATACATACATACATTTTTGTTTGTTTTTGTTTTAGGGTTTAACGGCATTTTTCAGCACACGATAGGCTATACATGGCGGCCAGTATTATTGGTGGAGGTAGAACCCGGGAAAACGCCCGGAACGAATAACCGATCCACGAGAAGCTACTGGCAAGCTTTCTCACATAACTACATTAGCCGAATGTTAGACTCGAAGCCACGCAGACAGAGGCGAGACGGCAGTGATCCGTAACGGAGAGCGCTTTAGACCACCCAGCCACTCGGGGCCCCCGACACACACACACACACACACACACACACACACACACATACACACACACACATAAATATTACGTTTTCGGCCGCATATATGACATGCTGTTTAGCATTGAAACATATTTTTCATTGGATATATTGTATGCTGAGTCAGTCTGAAGCTTGTTTGTACATATTCTCTAAGCTTTTCTACATATTCTCCAAGCTATTGTAAATATTCTCAACGCTTGTATAAAATTGTTACTTAAAACTCTGCTTAGGTAGGGAAAATGTTAGTATGTTTAAATGTTTGCTATATTGGTTTGCTGTTTTGTTTCTGTATTTCTAGTAATTTATGTATTTTTCATTTTTTTTCAGCAATTTATGCTTTATTGCTTTATTCCCAGTAATGTATCTATTGTTGCTTTGTTTCCAGTAATGTATGCATTGTAGCTTATATAATGTATATTACGTATGTGCTGCTTTATTTAAAGTAATTTATCTCTTGGTGCTTTAGTTTCAGTAATTTATCTATTGTTGTTTTTTCCCCAGTAATTTATGCATTGTTGCATTATTTAATGTAATTTATGTATTAGTTGCTTTTTAAAGTTATTTATGTATTGTTGCTTTATTTCCAGTAATTTATGTTATGTCGCTTTACTTCTTGCAATTGGCGCAAATTCATGCCAGCGATTTTAAAGATGACAAGAGTCAGAATCCAGACCCAGAGATTCTACGTCAAACCAAAGTCCACAACCATTAACACATGAAAACTACTACCACATTCAAGAGACAGATAAACGCTCCTCAGTAAAATTTAGAACCACAGCCTACACTTACACTGTGCTGTCTAAAAATTTCCAGTCAGACGCACAGTTGAAGAAGCAGAAGGGTTCATCACCGATTTGTAGGATTCTTTGTTAAACACTCTGAATCCACGGGACATTTTGTAAGGATGACGAATTAATTCCACCTGTTTGCTATATCAGGCTAACGAGAAGAAAGGAGACCAAATCAAATACCTAGACGTGTGATTGCTGTATCATTACGTGTGCAGATATGATCACTTTCAATGAGAGCACCAACAATTACTAACGGAACACATCGACATGGACATTATTCGACAATACGAAGAATTATTCAAGTGCAACGACTTACCTCCCATGGACTCCTACCATCCTGTTTAACATTATCATTGCCAAGGAAACCTGATGTTTCCCTTGTATCATACTTGTGCAGAAACGTGCAACCAAGAGCATCCATGGCCGCACACCCAGGACGAACGCGTCCTGACAGCAGCATGGGTAAGAGTGGACTTGTTTAACGCTCTGGTTCTTGGATGCCCATTGATAGAAGTGTACGAACTATACCATGTTTCCAAGACAGAAAATTACCACAAGGGTGACGAGACTCAGAAGGGATGCCTTTTTAAAATTGAAACAAGAAGCTAGCTTCTATCCTTCCTGCTGTCACACCCCTGAAGACCAAAACAATTTAAAGAGAAAATCTCTGCCCAGAAAGGCGTAACTTTAGACCACGTCTGCAAAATGAAAGAAGGCGTTCGTTTGCCAAAGTAATGCTGGGCTGCTTCTCGGGTAAAATGGCACAAAGACGGTGTTTCCACAAGACAGAATATTTGACAGAAGATTCCCACTACTTCCAGATGATTCACGACAACATTAAATATACAAAATGCATATACGTCATTCATGAAGATTTAATTATAGTCTATTCCGAAGAAGGACTGAAGTATGTCCTGGCTGACGAATTTGGAAAATATTGATGCAGCCAACTTAACAGCCTATGCTCGCGTAAACTTGTACGAAGCCTTACACCAATTAGGAGTTCGTGTGCTGTATTTTGACACGGCCATTGCATTCTATATTCACCCAGGCATTGAAGGAGCCAGGACGGATGAGCACCTTGACAACAGAATTCTAGTGGCCGTCCTGCAAATTACGGTAATGAATACCGGGACGCACAAGGAATGTAAAGTGAAAGGAATGACTATAAATCATTGCACCAGTGACTTGGTGAACTTTGGTGTGTTGACAGAAACATTGCAATCTGGAGAGGATCGCGATTTTACAGTACAGTGACCACCCACGATTATACGTTTACCCACACACCACATTGTCAGTCGACCCTTAGAAACACTGTATCATATATTGTACCAGAAGCTAGTACGGCTTCGCTACCACTTAACACGCTGAAATTGGTCAGGTCTGTGAAAAAAGACACCTAACATCGATATACATTTCTTCTAGGCTACAACACTTTCGTCGCCGATTTTGTACAGTGATTTGTTTATATTCCGTAAAAATCTCTGACACTTCTGGGTTATGTCACATATCGTCATACCGACATCCCTTCAGTTTCCACCACCATCACCACCACCACTGCCCTCGACTTCTACTACCGTGTCACGGCGGACATATAAAGACGTTTGCATACCACCTCACCCTAGTCAGACTAGCATCCTTGAAGAGTGGGCCACTTACTGAGGTGAGAGTCCCAATGGAGCATTTGTAAAACAGCACTTAGTACAATCCATTATATCTTGTAGGTTACGTAGGAGCGCACTGCTTGCAGCGTGCTGCTAAAACAAATACACCGAAGTTCCGACCGAAACTTTCCCAAAAGAACTGAAGAAACGAAATATTAATTTTTACACAACAATCATCCTGAATCCAAAGCCAACATCATGGAACATTTTAAACGCACCCTGAAAGAACGCACGTATAAATGTTTTACGTATGAACACGGCCTCAAGTACATCGAAGTTTTACAACCAATTGTATCATCGAAGCATCGGCTGTGACCTCCAAGAAGTGACTGCCGAAAGCGAAGTCGCCTTCTGTGAGCGACTGTTTGGTACGACCCCTACTATGGCTGTTTTCACGAAAAGTGGAATGCTGAACAGGTGCACATTGACAAAACCAAACGCACTTTGGATAAAGGTTACATATCCAACTGGACCAGCGAATTGTTTCGTGTCACTTGACGAGTGAGTGGCCACAATCCTGCCGTCTATGAATTGGAAAGTTTTAAAAGAACTTTTTACTTGCCCGAGTTACAACGCGTGAAAACAAGAAGACAAAGTGTACGAGATCGAAAGCATTTTCAATCAAAGAACTCGTAAAGTGGGAAAATGTCGTGTAAAAGAAGTCAGTACATTGGAAAGAATATACTCTCGGTGTTTATTCGTGGGTCGACGTTTCGCAAGTCATCGACAATTAAACCAGTTGACCATCATGTCCTTCAACACAGCATCAACAACAACAGTAAACACTCCTTCCCCATGTTCTTCTCTGCAAGATCTACAAACGCATTTCTTGTGGGTGTGGTGTGGAAAACTCAAATCTTTAGGGTGTTTAGTGTCGTTCGTGCTGCCATTGCCAATTTGAGTCTGAAACTAGGAGACAAAAAGAATATGGAACATTTGACGTAGCAGTGGCATCGTTTACCTTCTACCCAATCCTTCCACAAAATACTCTAATTGCAACAAAGGGAGTCGTGCAACCGAAACCAGTCGCTCTCCCAACAGTCATCACCACAACAACTACCTTCGTTGGACACTCCTCTGCGGTCGAATGCTTTCGCAGACAAAAGAACTTATGAATAACCAATTTCGGCAACTTTATCCAGTTACAGATCCATAACTGTGTTTACCCAGAATATATTGCGCTCTTTCACCACCAAATTACTTCAGGCAATAAAATTGGATCACGAAAAGCATTGGGAAATGCATTTGGTCGAAATCATTCATTCGACACAAATCCTAACCTTCACAGAAAATCAAGCAAAGTTGTGGGTCAAAATCCAGAACATACAAGTTAAAACAAACTTGGATACCAACGGTCCAAAAAACCATCATAAAACATTTCTCCCCTGATTTTCTCTGAGATGATAATAAATGCAGGATATTATTTAAACGGTCCCAATTTGCTGGCCACGATTGCCAGTATTCTTGACACTCAGTTTGGCAAAGCCGGACCAGTCAGAACAAAACTGTCACGATCGAGTACCATAAAGCTGCTCATCGCTCACTGATGAAATTTACGAATGACCAACAGTTGTCCATCACTTTAAATACCAGTTTGTTTGTTGTGTGGAGAGAGGATAACATTACCTAATGGCCAGGATTCCCCTGAAATCGGCATCTTTAGCAACAACATATTTTTAAAGACATTTTGTCAAGCGGTAGAATTAAACAAAAGATAGAATTTTATCGTTGTGTACTCCGATGTGGTTGGGTACAACGTGGAGGGACACTTATCCGAACCCTTACTGCGAGTCATTCATTTTAAAATGGATTCTGCCGTGACTGCTAACGAAGAAAGTGAAAACAACTATTGCGTTCACCGCGAATTCGTACATACTCATTATTTACCATTAAGTAAGCTGTATTTCCACAGTGTCAACATTGGTATAAAAAGATAAACGGAACAAATATTCACTTCTTCAAATGGAAAACCACGGTGAAACAATAACCTTTCAAACGACTTGTAAATCATGTATTCTGTTTAGCGAGGTGTCGCTCGACAGCGAGAAAATGGTACAGAAGATATTTTGAAATCTGCCTTTCGTTCAGTGGGCCCTGATTTTTTAAACCGACGGTGACACGATGATTGCACGCTTTGAAAGATGCCACTTTGAAGAAAACGAAAAAGGTTTTGTTCCAAAATGTCATTATTGATAAACACAAAACCAAGAAGCCTTCTTGATAGCAGGCAAGACTTTCTTGCTTAAACTGGATAAGAACTCTACCGAGCCAGGAATTCCTGCTTTCCGGACACCACAGCAAGAAAAAAGCAGAAAGAGACGACGACGACACCGATTCAGAGAACTTCGTAAACATGTGACCCGAAAAACGAAGAAAGGAGAAAAAGGGATTAGACGTCTTTCATTATTAAACAACAGAGAGAAATGAATGATAAATTGAGAGTCTTGCGATTGTTCCAAGTCCGAACTAGATCTGTTTGCCTTGTTACCCACCATGATGACGATGCATGAATCCCTATGGGTAGAAAATCGTCACATCTTCTCTTTGAAGGACTCGCCTCCAATGGAATTCGAAATCAAACGTCAGATTACATTGATCTGAATAGAAGTTATTTGTACTTCAAAGTCAAAGTTCAAAATACGGGCAATGGTCCTGCTCTACCTGCTGAAGCCAGAGTAGCTTCTGTTAACAATTGCAAGCATGCCTTGTTCAACGATGTGGCTTTGTTGTTGTTATATTGTTGTTATATTCTTTAACGCCATTTTGCAGCACAATATAGGCTATTCATGGCGACCATCATTAACGGTGGAGGAAGAACCCGGGAAAACCTCTGGAAAGAATCACCAACCTACGAGAAGCTACCGGTAAGCTTACTCACATACCAAGACTGGATGAGTCCGAGACTCGAACCGACGCAGACAGAGGTGAGATGGCAGTGATTCGTAACAGTAAGCGCTTTAGACCACTCGGCCACTAGGGGCCCCGAAGTTGATTTGTATTAGAATAGCAAACTGGTCAGCGGTAGTATGGATATTTAACCTTCTCGTGCTTACCTAGAACACCCATAGGGATGCATACATGGTATGAAAACCTGACACAGTGGTCGCCAACTAGTTTAACAGCACTACGATTGCTAGGGACGACGAACATGTTGGATGTATCGAAACAAACTCATGGATGGGCAAAGTTTCGAAGCGATGGATCGTTTGCATTTGGACATGTGGTTGCAGGTAACGTATTTGCTACACGGAGTGTATGGCCGACTGCAAATAAATCGCAGCTGTGCCTCGGGTACGAAACAATGATAAAAAAGCCAGACTCTACGTACGATAAGTGCAAGTGTTACTTAAAATGAGAAAAAGACATCAGCAACACTTTGAGAAGAACGACCGCCAATTATCCGATACGACGCTTGCAGGTGAAAACCTTCACATTGCAAATGGATTCATATCCAAAATCGGAGATCATCTGTTCCAAGGACAGTTGCCCAAACATTTAATCGTAGGTATCGTCAGCATCTAAGCTTAAAGTGAAACCGTCACCGCAAGTCCTTTCAAGTTTAAGCACTACAGATTGCCCAATATCGAAGTCGGTCTCAATGGCAAGACTTTCTGTACCCTAAACTTTGATCCAACGTTTGTGGAGCGTAATTACCTGATATTGTAATTGTCCCTGTTTTAATCCACCGGTCAGTTAGGGAAAACACCAGCCACGGCATTACGTACGACGATTAAGCAGGAGGATACAGTTTGGGGACCTTTGTCTTCACTCTAGACCATGGCAGCGACGAGGATATTTCCACCGTGTAAAATTTGGTCAAGTATGTGTGGTTTATCAGTTTGGTACACCTCAACCCGAGACAGTTGTTGGACATCACATTGTATAAGGACATCGACAACACTGTATAAGTCAACAGATTGAGAGAAGTCGTTTCTAAACTAGTATACGTTATGAAGGACTTCTATACCATTTTGATGCGTAGAGACTGTTTGGAAATCGAATTCAACGATATTTTGGAAACCACAGATAAAAATAAATATGAAAAGGAAATGACGATGCCTAGATGGCGATAACAAGAATGACAGTCTCCTGTTTTGCTAAATACTGGAAGAAACAATTTGTGTTGAATACGAAAAAGGGTCATAGATGTCAAAACGATCATCTCAGTCAAATTTAACATGATAAATGACTAATGATGAGCCAAGAAGAAGAATTGGACGAGTATCTGGAAGGCGCTTAGGATCTCGTCTCTGACGACACAGTGTTGCACCAGTGGTATAAAGACTCGTGATCATTCCTCCCCTCCATGGACTACTCTGGCGATCCAATGCACTGAATTTCTGTAAAGCGCCGTTTACTTCACAGAGATTTTCCATCACAAAGTCAGAATTGAATTGATGAGTTATCATTACCTGTGTAAACAAAAAAAAGACAAAATGGATACACGCACATATTCATCATAATTAATTCCTCATTCACGTTATTCGTCACTAAATATTGTAGTTGTATCACCATCAAATGTGTTCTGTTGCAAATTCAAAAATCTCATCCGGTTATCGTGTTACAGTGGCAAAAGACTTCATCAGAGAGGTCTTTAGAGAAGTGAAGAAAGAACAGTTGTTTTTAGACATATATACAGCAGAAACAGCAGAGCGAGCAGCAGTGTCAGCACTGGAATGTCTGGAAAAGATGTATATTCTCTCTTGCCTAACAAAATATCAGCACGATATATGATATATGTATATAGAGTATATGCTAGACAATGCTAACCAAACTTGTTACTAACTGAACATTAGCGACATAAGAAAGAGATGCATAAAGATATATTAAAGAGAAACACTTAATGACAGACTATATAACACACACTATATATATACCATATAATTGCATACGGTTGCACAAGAGAAACGTTAAGGTTAACAGAAGAATTAAACCCACCATTGCTATCTCGTATCGTAAACTATCGCTATAACAGGTAGCTATAAATAAATACTAGCATTGTCCAAAACGAATTTCCTCAGGTTGTGACTATAAATAGATTAGCGTTGTTTTACAGTTTGACTTGGTTTGTGTGAGATTTAAAGTATACACTATCCCTACGGCGCTTTATTTAGTTTGTTTAAGGGGTGTTACATTGTATAATTCATGTGATGTAAAGTAGTTTTGGGTGTAAGGGATAGTCTTTTGTTTTGTTTCATCTTCATTTACATTCTGAGCTAAAACACTTTTGGTATAGTGTGTTTAGGGTGTTACATGGTATAATTAATGTAATTGATAGTATTGGTAAGTTTTTTTGTAAGATTTCAACTTTTTCAGGTCCATTCGAAGCTAACACATAACTGTGGAGTGTGTGTGTGTGTGTGTGTGTGTGTGTTGGTCTCAATTAGTCCCTTTAAATCTACTTTTGTCTCTATCAGATTTATTTCACATGTCCCTGTCTACCTTGATAGCGTAGATGAGTGATGGATAACATATTTGTAGCGTAAGGAGTTATCTTTTGTTGTGAGATCTCATCTTCTTCGTATTTAATATACGATAATATATATAATATATAATTTAATATAATCACTAGTATTTTAGATTTCCTGAAGGAAGTAAATCTTTATTTTAGACTATATCTTGTATGACATCACCTAAAAGCATTTTTATCTAATACCACGTCTTATTTGCAACATCTTATCATCAACATACACCATTTACATCTCCCGTTGATTGGGAAGCTTCATATTTTCCTGTTACCAACATCTTACCATTTTATATTTAACTATTATGGTTCTGTTATATCGCTGGTCGATATTAAACCTTTCTTATTTTTAAACATATAACCTATTGTATGGCGCTAAATAGCCTAAAAGTGCTGGTGCGCCGTTAAAATTCAATTAAGCAATCAATCATCTTCTTCGTTTACATTCGAATTAAACGCATAACGTTGGCGTGTGTGTGTGTGTGTGTGTGTGTGTGTGTGTGTGTGTATGTGTGTGTGTCAATTGATCTTTGTCCCCTATAAAACATATTTTGTCCCTATCAAATTCATATGATCCACCTTCAGATCTTCAGTAGATAATATTCAGGTCAGCCGTATGCAATACTGTTGCTATTATTTCCTTAGCGTCAAGTTCAGTGACGACAGTGAAGATAGAAATAAAGAGGCTATGCATATAGAAATTGTTGTTTCCATGAGAATTTCCACAGTTTGTAGCCTGGCTGTAAATATCTTCCTTCCTTAATTTGTTGAATATTTGATTTAAACTGATCGGTCGAGGTAAACAAAATTGGTAAAAGAACACCTAATCCCACCCCACCCAAAACGTCCTTCATATATATGGTATTCTTAGTATGAACATCACTTTTGAATGTCACATCAACATTGTTTGTTATGAGATTTAAAAGATCTTTCTCTAAGCAATGCATCTGAAATTTGTATATAAAGGTATATGTGTTATTTTGAAATGGCAATTAACACGTCAGCAATATTTTAGAAGATATATTTCAAGAGCAATGCTTTGGACTTTTAAAGTCAAAATCAATGAAACTCTACTTTAGGAAAGTACCGCAAGGCATAGGAAAGCACTACAAATTGTTTCCAAATATTAGACCTTATTTACAATTATGGTAAGTCTAGTCAGAATCATTCTTCTTTATAAGTGATTTGGAATTACGTGTCCATGACGTAAGAACTGGTGGGTCTGTAGCCGTCGCTTGCTTTCGTCATATACAAAAACCTATTCACATGGTGCCAGTGACTTTATTGAAAATACAAATCAATTTCAACAAAATAGCATTTGACCTATTTAGGAAGAGTATTACTAAAATAAACAAAATGAGAAGACTTTGTGTGTATGAATTAAAATTGCGTAAGCTGGATTTAACACATATAAGTATGCTTATAGACTTTATCATCATGGCATTTCCTGTCTTTAATACATAATTCCCTTGTATCGCGCTGATAAAGCTAGTAGAACCCCTTGTCTCTGATTCAAAGCCATTAAGGTTGTTGATAGAGGGATCCATCCGCATTAATGATTCAATGAGTGAAGCTAAGACAGCGATTTATCCATATGTAGCTGATTTGGTTTTATAGACCTTACCGTCTTTTTGAAACAGCATCGTGCAGTTTATTGCCGTATTTATTCCGTGATCAATCCGTGGCGAACATTTGCGTTGACAAAGCTTGTGACAAAAGGAGTACGCTAAGCTAAAGGTCATATGTCACGAACGTTCGGAATACAAATTTTTTGCCTTTATCGTCAGTACCGTACATATTGCTACGAAACTAAATAGTGGTTTTACTAAACAATTAAGTACGATATTTCGTTATTTGAAATCATGTATTTCCTCTTGCTTTCATAAGAAAGATTTATTCTTGTGGGAAACTTGCATACGAATCAAACGTGATTGATCTATTTGTTTTAGGTTTATTTGTCAAAACTATCATTTTTTTCGGACGACGATGTCCCTTTGTCTTGTTCAGATATAACAACTATCCCGTTAATGTATTAACCATTAGCCAGACAGGTAATCTAAGAACGTCTCTATCAGACATAGTATTGCCACACTATCTATTTCAAACGCGTTCGAATTTATCAAAGAACGTCATATGACATTCTGCTAATTCTTCAGAATATTTAACATGCTACAGCTTCTTTCGCATCAGAATTTCTAAGGCGATGACAGATTTATAGCGTCTGAAAAGCATGCAAACATTTGTCTGCTAGCTTTGACATAATAATACAGGCATAACCCTGTAGAATGTTGCCTTTTGAAACGAACTGATTTTTGGAGAAAGTTACTTAACATATTTGTAGTACGATGCATTCAGATATTTTCATTCAAACCATCTCCACCCCGTCAACATCGTAACGACCTTGCACTTACGCATGTCAACAGTTATTCGGTCATATTTTAAAATCAAATCGGCCAGAAAATAACGTCATGATGAGACATTTCAGATTTATCTGTACTTGAACAAACATGATTCTACTGAAATTTAAAGACATGTTCAGTGAATTTTAAAATTGGATCATTTAAATAGTATTGTTCGACACTGTAATGTGCCCTTCTGTGGTCAAACTTTGGTCAACGTGGTCAAAATTCAGTCAACGTGGTCAAACATTAGTCAACGTGGTCAAAATTTAGTCAACGTGGTCAAACTTAAGTCAACGTGGTCAAAATTTAGTCAACGTGGTCAAATTTTAGTCAACGTAGTCAAAATTTAGTCAACGTGGTCAAAGTTTAGTCAACGTGGTCAAACTTTAGTCAACGTGGTCAAAATTTAGTGAACGTGGTCAAACTTTAGTCAACGTGGTCAAAATTTAGTCAACGTAGTAAAACGTTAGTCAACGTGGTCAAACTTTAGTCAACGTGGTCAAATTGTAGTCAACGTGGTCAAAATTTAGTCAACGTGGTCAAATTTTAGTCAACGCGGTCAAAATTTAGTCAACGTGGTCAAACTTTAGTCAACGTGGTCAAACTTTAGTCAACGTGGTCAAAATTTAGTCAACGTGGTCAAACTTTAGTCAACGTGGTCAAAATTTAGTCAACGTGGTCAAATTTTAGTCAACGTGGTCAAACTTTAGTCAACGTGGTCAAAATTTAGTCAACGTGGTCAAAATTTAGTCAACGTGGTCAAATTTTAGTCAAAGTGGTCAAAATTTAGTCAACGTGGTCAAACTTTAGTCAACGTGGTCAAAATTTAGTCAACGTGGTCAAAATTTAGTCAACGTACGAAAAGAAAACTAGTTATTGGTTCTAATAATAGTCATCGTTTTATATTAGCCCTTCCAAGATGGAACAGTGCCTCCAACATGTTTGTAAATTTGAATGTATTTAGTGTTTGATGAAGTAATGAGACTGTATGTAGATCTTAATGATGAAAAGAATACCTAATATTACGAGCTGTATATTCAAATCTCTGGGGAACTATGACATTCAATAAATTATTCGTATTATTAGTAGATGGAACAAATTACCTTTTAAATTAGCTACTTTTTTCATTTTTAACAATGTAGGGACCAGTCCATTGTTGTAGATACGTCTGTTCATAACATAGATATGATCTTTTATATTCATAATGTTTTTACTTTATATTATATATTACGTTTGAATGTATGGACTTTGTAATCTGAAATAAGGAATTCTTATATTATATTGAGACACCTCCTAACCCCACTGACTGGATACAACTCATATCTCTAAAGTGTTATTTTCTGAAGCAACGCATACCGCATGTAATGAGTTTACATCGTTTTTGTCTAATATAACTATAGTTTAACGCGTTAAAATTTGCTAACGTTTTGTTGACTTGCTCTAATGCTCTCGAAATGTGTTTTGACGCGTTATAAGGTTATTATAATGCGTTTCAGGCATAGTGTGGGTCGATTAAAAAAAATGCCAAATATATGTAGTACTTTAAGTTGTTGAATTAATGCAGGTGGATTTTGACAGGTTTCTACAAAAAATATCCTAATTGAAAGCAATCTTGAGGGTTATCTGGTAAGGAAAGAACATATTGTTCTCGTCATCTAATGCCACTCTACTCGTATACAGTTAGACTGATTACTTTTTTCTTGCAGGTTCGTTACCTAATCCGACATTTTTTGTTTTATTAGTTTCAAGCAGCATCTTGTATAGCAGATATTAAATGTACGGGCTAAAATTATGTTTCAATGAAGGTACGTGTACGATTTCAAACTGGAACACTGTATCACTTGTTTTCAAGTGAAATACACAAAGACGTTAATCTGATCTAAAATACGTTATAATAAAAAGCGATTTAAAAAATTGATAAAATGGGTTTTGTTATCATCCAACAAATATAACAGCAAGTAATCAGTTTTCTGGTATGAGAAAATCTATGACCCCCACCCAAAAGATAGCCACATAGAATGCTAAATATATTGAGATGCTCTAATTGTCTATTAAATGTGTATTACTGTGGTGCCATTATTAATTTCATCAACTTCAATATGTGGGCTGTATTAAAAAACAAATTTATTGATGTTTTTGGTATCCTGTATTTGCTTTCCTGCAGACAAAATAATATTTGAACTTTTGGTGCGAATCTATGGTAAATGTTGCAGACAAGGGGGATAACTCTAAACTGTTTGGTATTGTCTTTTGACCAAATGTCACGTTTTTAAAAAATGTCAACGCTTTTTGTAGGCACCGATCAAAGAAGCTGCATTTACAATTGGTGCAATAATTGGTAGGTTTGAACAATAGATGGTTGTATTCCAGTCTTCAATATGTACTATGAAGTATCTTTATACCCAAGCGATATCGTTTCCTTGCACAAAATCAGCTGTTAAGAACCGTTGAAACATTTTTTTTATATCCGATACAAAGATATAAAAAAACTATTTTTATAATAAATGAATACAATTTGTATAATATTTCACCACGAATAAAGTCACGGTTCGAAAGGTATTTATGTCACGCGATCTTCCTAGTTTGGAGAGTAGGGAGTCTGTTAAATCTGAAATGTGTTAACGGCCGGGATGACCTCACTTGTCAGACGTTGCAACAAACCCGCTAAAACACACTTGTCATGTATTTTAACCAGTTTTGTTTAGTTGGAAGTTACATTTAACGCGTATGCTTAATAACTTTGTTTTCTAACTTTAATGTGTGGGTCGAACAATAACGTGTACGTTTTCTGCTTTAGAAAATTAAAATTACGCGTAACAAAGCACTAAAGATGGGTTCGAACGCGTTATACATTTGGGTTTTAAGTAATAATATATTACTTGCTTTGCCCATAAGCAACTTAAAATCAACAATGTAAAACAGAAATGAAAATGGATAAAAACTTGAATGAAAATCGAACATTAAGCAAATATCTGAGAATTGTCATTAATACCCATTTCTAACACTGGTATTTACCAAAGATTTTCATCTAGAAGAGTATTACACCATCAACATAACACCTAGATTGTGCAAACACTAGTTAACTTTGTGTAATCAGGAGTTTACGTGTATAATTACATCATATATACATATAAACAAAGCCTGACAGAATAACATTTCATGACATTCATTCTTAACTCCCTTGCATATCTGATAACGTTAAGACTAACTTGTTGTCGTTGGGGGATTGGATTTATGATTGTTTACATAGAGCTACGTCCTTATCTATTCTTTTCTTAAGTAAAGCTTAGCAAGATCGTCAGGGAATTGTATAAAACCTTATATTTATTAAATACCTTTAATCGGGTTTCACTTTTTGTTTACATTGATATCCGAGGGTGATTACCAAAGTGTTGCTGGTTCAGTAGCAGGTGATTGGGAGTTACTGACTGATTGGTACGCACTGATTGTTGGATTGACCAAGGAATTGAATGGTGGTAGGTGACTACCTGTACTGCGTAGTGCTTGATTGACCAGTGTGACTGGGAGCCAAGTATGCTAATGACGGAGTGTTTCCTGTAACTTTTAGCCATGGATTATTGTTGGAGTTTGTTATACCGAGTGTTTTGGGAGTGTGATGATATTTTGTACGATATCTGTCCTTTCATTTCATAACAATTTTACTAGTTGAGTAAAGTGCTCATTGTTTACTATTTGAGTACAACACATCATTCGTTTCTTCCTGTGACATTACTGTGAATCATTAACCTTTGTCATTGTACTGTGTATTATGTCATTTACTTATATTCAAATTTGTGTGAGATTGTTCTGTTCGTGCCGGTTGTGTTAACTTTGTCCAATATTTGGATCCTATACACGCACCTATTAATCAAATTCTTGTTTTCATTTTAGTCATCCATCAAACGTGTTCTATTATAAATCCTAATTCCATGCCTGTTATCTCGTTACAAAGATGTGTCTCACATGAGTGACTGTTCGGAGCTGCCATAGTCTTAACGATATATAATGTTTCAGTTTGGTGGGTTGTTTTCTAGGGATGATTTATGGTCCGACATTCAGTGCCCGGGTAAAACAAAATATGATACAACAGGTATGGCAACAATTACCTGAAAACAAGCATAGTAATTATACTATGTTTTAGTGGTAGACGTTTGTTTGTCCTTTGTTGTCAATTACATTATTATTGCAAAAAGTATATTAATCGTGACATTAAAGATGAAAGCATGAGACACAATTTTAAAACAAATAATTATGATATGCTTCTTACAGTTATAAGGAAAGTGGGGTTTTCTTTGGTCAAATATAAATAATATCACACTAGTACTGAAGCTTATGTCTACATTATACAAACTGAATTATCACTTTTAGGAAAATATCGTATTTATGATGTGAATTAAATTGAAGAGCTGCACACGGTGTTGTAATTTGCATCAGACATTTTCAGAATTTGTTATTAAATAAATTTGCCAACGATTATTCAGAGAAAACTGGCAACGAAATTGTCTTCAGATGCCAGCTCAACTTTGAAATTTATTGTTCGATACCAACTTTGTTTCTAAGCATTAAATGTAATCTGCATGACCTCCAGACTCACCTTTGAACTCGTAAAGCTACCTAGCACTATCCAAATCCAAATAAAGCTTGCAAGAGAGACTGACTAAATTTAATATAAACCTATTTACATCTCTTGTCAAACTGGAAGGGTGAAAAAGATATTCTATTTATATTGTATCGATTGTAATTTCCATAAAGGAATACGTGCACAATCGATGAAAACTCAGTACCTAAAGCTAGGGACTGACGTTCTAATGTTAGATGAATATATTGTTTCCTTCCAAAGTCTCAATATATGACAACTTTGCAACAGAATATGATGGATTTATAATGTATTTTACACATCGGACCAAGAGTTTCTTTTATCAATGTATTTGAAGGCACATTTTTATAATACAACACAAAGACGTCGTAAACGTAACTGGTCGATCCCTATCGTTATTGATTTGTTACTTCAGCAACATGTATATGATGATGAAGACGATATTAATAATGGTGATGATATCAAAATCTAATAGTAATTATGTTGTGCTAACTACTCTGTCAACTCGTCGTTCACAAGATTGGCAACGTCGTGGTCGGTGTGGGAGCTTGTTTAGTTTGCACTGTGTTTCCACCGATTACAATTCAATATAATGTTTTTGGTGAGGGGTGAGGGAGGGGTTTCTAACAATATTTTAAATGAAACCCAAATGTTTTACATCATTAGACAAAATTTATACCTAGATAGACTTGCATCGGTGCTAAGTCTGGTACTATGTCATCTTTTTTTTCAGGATGTTGCAATATCTTATCATGAAATAAATGTAACAGGTTTGCGTACTTCCTAGGAACTATCTTATTGGATTCGTAGTGATGGCATTGTTGTGTTAGGTTTAGTCTTGGTTTGTACAAGCGTATTGGTTATAGTCTCGAACCTGAAATACCTTAACAAAAACTACAAGAAAGAAAAACACCTCAATTAGTTCATATGCCAAAGGACAAAAGTTTCTTGTACAAGCGTCATGGTTACAGTTCCGAACCTGAAATACATTTTAAAAAAACTACAAGAAAGAAAAACGTCTAAATTAGTTCATATGCCAAAGAAAACGTTTTTCTTGTACTAGAAAGTCAGTAAATAAAGAGAGCTGAAACAGACAACATAGTTAACAATGTATGGCATGCCTGCTGCATAAATAAATTGTATAATGATGAAATTTACTATAGGTGCATAATCTAATGGGGATGGTGAAGAATGCATCAAGGTAATTATTCCAGCTTCATATAATCATTTCATAGGTGATTACTTGATAGAGTTCGGGATTTTGCGTGACAAAATAGAAAATGAAACAAATGCTACAAACAACATTGGACGTTCTAATATAACTAAGGATATTTACATTTGAATTTGGAGAATGAGACCGAAGAAACCTTAGATTTACATACACCGTAGAATAATCCGTTATAAATACAAATTTTCATTTGCTTCATACAAATAAATAGGAAAAAACAATTGAGATCTTTGTATCTTGCAAGCAACGACATTAATTTCAGGCTGCAAAAGATCAACGAAATTAAGAATGAGTCTGCTTAAGAGATCTGACTTTACAGAAAGTTTAGAAAAACATACGAAGCAACCTTAAACTCTGTAAACTGGGCAGATGCTATGATAGCTACCGTTTGAGGTGTAATATGCTGCTGGTATAGAAGTCGAGCAAATTGATACGATATTCATCACCCTTTTGGCTTTTTGTCACCGGGAAGTGTGAGATAATTTTACTTTCTTAATGAACAAAGTGTACCAAGTGGTAAACTAGCGTTTAAATTTATCACTGCCACTACTGAGAGTTATATAGTATAAATGGGAAATGATATAACTACAAAATCTGTTACAATAAGAAATATATTCTTTTTAAGTTGGATAGCTGACTGAGAAGAATTGTAGATAACATAGTTTTCAATTCCAATAAAAAAATAAGTTCTACATCTGGCAGTGTATTCGATCTTTTCAAATTTCTTTTCATGTCATCACTGATTTGTAGTTTTCTAAACAACTCGGACCTTTGTTATTAAACAAATATTAAGTTTCCCATGAAAGATTTACCAATGCCCGAGGAACTTATCATTTGATTGTACAAAACTTGTGACGCATTATCGTCAGCGAGTCACTCAATGTACAGACTGAATCTTTGCACAATAATTACAATATGTTCGCTCTGTTAAAGGGAAGTGTATGTAAATTTATTGCCCAAATTCCCGCTCAATAGTACGAAATCAGAGGGCACGAATGTAAAAGGTGACATTGAAAATTTAATGATAATTCAATTTTCTATTCATGTTCCAAATCTGAGTTATGTATCTGGAAGCGTGCTTACGCTGTTTCATCATGCATTCACACCATTACAGCTTTGTTGTTTTCAAACCACTCTGCCATTACATTTATTAAAAAAATATATCGTAAAAAATTGATAATGGCCGCATAACTAAACATTCAATTTACGAACTGACTGATTATATATTGTCTGCGCCACAGCTTATAGAATAAATATTATTCTATAATATAATAATAATAATAATAATGCAAAATATTATGCTGACATTTAAATTTCTCCTAAAACATGCGAAACTTTGTGTGTTGATGCTTATATTCAAAATGTACAAGCATTCTGAGATATCACACTTATAGATAATTTAATTTTATATTCCAATTTTAAAATTTAACTGTATCCTTAAAGTTATATAAGATTTAAAATTTGTATTCACCATTTCATATCACGGAAATTTTCGGAACAACTTTAACATTTCTTGAACTAAATATTCAAGTGTACAAACCGAGTGACCAACTATAGTCAGCGCCTCAAATTACGCACCCAAAGTATGCAAAAATGGTAAGCTGACGTATAATGTCGACCCAGTACATTCAATGGTTTGTCCCTATTCAAGGTCTAGCTGTAGTTTACAGTGTAATAAGTGGAATAGGCGTGCAAACACCTTGAACATAATTCATATCCTCAATTCAAATTTAAATGTGAGCTCTGTATCTCTAATGCTTGTTCGAGTTGTTCAAATATTCGCAATAACTCTGACACTTCTTAAAAAAATATAAAACTGTAAGTTAAAAATGGAGTATAGAGAAAAGCATTCAATGTATTAACCAATTAACCCGCTATAATCAGCAAAACAGCGTACGGAAGCAATACAAACAAAATAGCAACAGGATGTACGTTTTACCAATCCATGCGAAAAACTTTGAATATCCATTCTCAAAGTTATAGTTAAAGAAATCAAGTGGCTTACGTAACTATAACAGTAACGGGGAATTAAAGTTTCTGCACACATGTCGACACATCTACACATTGTAAGTTATTACAGACGTCATCGCCTTCGATCTTGAATTTTTATCGGGATTTGAACTGAGATTGGCTTAGCGCTTTTCATCAATAAGTCTTGTGGTTTAAGTCTCGGATTCCAGTTTGGAATTATCACCCAGCAAGAACAACCGTCATTAAATAATGAAATATAGCAGCAAAGGGAGCTAACCTACCTTTTTAGAAGGTTATATTTTCTAAACTTATGGCTTCCTGCAAAAACGAATATATTATGCCAATAACGCCAAACCGAAGCCTCTGATTATCCTATAGTCTCTCTTACAGGTCAGTTAATTTTGTTAGTTGCGATCACGTTATGGCGGTTTATTCATAGCATTCGATTTTTATATTTTTAATTATGTGCGCGAGTTTACCCGACATGAGACTTATCCGTGGTCACGCACTCTCTGCTGATATCCAAATATTTTATCTACACTGGTTCGATATCTTGATCAAGAATCAAGTAAATGTATTATTATAAATCAGCGTGGGGTAGTTTGTGCACGTGAGAAAAAGGCCATCCTCTTAGTAGAACAAATAAACAAGCTGACTCAACCTCTCTTTTTGGAGCAGTTTACGAATCTCCTGGAGTATGGAAATTTGATAGGTGGCAACGTGATTATCCTTGGAGGTTTCCACTTTCACTTTGATTGTCCTGAAAACCCATTCACATCAAAATTCCTAGATTCCATTCATGTTTTCAATCTTAAACAGCCAGTTAACCATCCCACCGATAAACATGGTCACATTTTAGACTGGATTCTTCATAGACTTGCTAATAATATTCTACGGTCGATCCTTGTATCACACGATCTTGCATCAGATCACCGCTGCTTCATACGCTATCTGGACGTATCAGTCACTAACTCTCCACCGCTATTTGCTATTAAGAGAAACATCCGTATGATAAATAGAACCATACTAATGCACGACATCCAAGCAACCCTAACAAATTGCATACCTTATACTTCAGATAACTACCTGTGTCTATTGCTTTAAAAACATGTCCAGTTCACCAAGTGCAGGCTATCAATTCAAAGTGTTCTCTGTGGTATAGCAGTGATACGGACCAGCTTCGCACTGCTAAAAGAGACCACCGTAAAGCAAAGAGGGGTTGGCTTTCCACCAGACTCACTATTCATAAACAAATATATGAAGTCGCTAAGACGAACGTCACAAACATAATCCATTTAGCCAAATTATTCCACTACAGTACTAAGATCACTTAGAGTTCCAGCTGAAAAGAGCTTTTAGAGATTACTAACAAACTAAACAAACTAATGTCAAGGAACAAATGTACACCACTTCCAAATACCGTCTCTCCAGTAGGCCTTCCGGAACTGTTTGAAAATTTCTTCCGTGATAAGGTACAAACAATTAGAGATAAGCTTGACAATACAATTTTAAAAGACTCGTCGTGATCATAAGTTGCGATACAGCATTATGTCGACAGCCGTTAGCAGCATTTGAACCTGTCTCTGTCGTGATGAAGATGACACCATCTCAATGATGTATTTGGCATTCACTAAATATCCTTACTGTGATTCAAGTAATTCTTAGTCAACAGAATATAAATTGTATCTGCAAATGGAATGCACTCCATCCCAGTTGATCTACGTTCTGGTGTTCCACAGGGGTATGTTCTTGGACCTGTTCTATTCATTATATACACTCAGACGCTTTCAAGTGTCTTAGATCATCATCGAGTGTCTCACCAGTTGTACGCTAATGACACCCAAATCTACAAATCTATCCACCCAACTGAAGTTGATGCTATGACCAAAGAAGTCTAAAGGTGTATCAACATGTCATGAACATATGCATAGCTGAATATCTTGAGCTGAGACGCATCAACTACATTCGCAAATATCTTTCAGTTGATGCCGCAAAAATACTTTAGTGTTCCTTAGTACTTCCAAGACTGGACTATGGTAACTCAGTTATGTCTGGTTCGTCTCAATATCTACTCCAGGAACTTCAAAATGTTCGAAATACAGCTCGGATCTTCATTAGAGTACCACTATCAGAGAACACCTCAACGCTGCTCTGTAACATACAATCCATCGAGAATTAAATACAAAATGTATTCTATGTGCTACGTTTCACTGATTGACTTCAGTCGAACATACTCATCTGGCCAAAAACCCATGTGTACACACCAGCAAGATACTCATTATTCCCACTTTGAAAACGAAGTCACATGAACAACGTCTTTTTGCATATCGGAGCCCAACGGCCTGGAACGAATCGCCTATTGAAATTAGACACAAAACGATTATGATTCATTTCAAGAGTGCTTTTAAAACTCACCCTTTTCGACTCAAAGGACAAACTTTATGACCTAATATTTCCTAGCTTAAATATTTTCATAATGTTTTTGTTTTCTAATTTTATGGTGTTTGTTTTGGGGTGGTTTTTTGGTATTCATAACATTATATAGGTCGATAAGCGCGTAAAGCTTCTAAAGATTAGGCCAAATACAAAATCCTAATTATTATTATTAATATCACTTTATGTATTTGTGTACACCGTTGAGTAACATAAATCTCATCAGCATTTGTATGTCTACCTGGAGAAAATACTCTAGCTGGACTTTATTCTTTATCCGGCATTACATCATTGTACACAACTAAATTATTAATACGTCCATCGAATTCATCTATCGTCGGCGCTTCATCAATATCACTGATAAATATAATAATAGCACCACCGCCTTGATTTGACAATTTTACGTTTTTAATAAAATATTTATGTACATGGTAGCATCTTTGATCATCAACAGATGGTGCCACTAAATACAACGTATATCACGTGAGCCATTTCATTATCAAATTAAGCATCAGTTGTGTCTTACCACTTCCAGATGACCTAATGTTATCATTCTGATAGAATTTGGTAACGCTGGATGTTAGACCTATTACTATCATTCTGATAGAGAATGGTAACGCTGGATGTTAGACCTATTATTATCATTCTGATTGTATTTGGTAATGCTGGATTATGCTTGACTGGATCTTGCTTTTTGTTGCTTAGAAATCAAATACATCCATGTTGTAGAAATATAAAACATAATATGAGTCTACATTGTGTAACTTGAACGCAAGTTCAATAATAGACTGTACTCAAGTTAAATATTAGAGCGTACTCAAGTTAAATATTTAGACTGTACTCAATTTAAATATCAGACTGAACTGAAGTTAAATATTGGACTTTACAATGATGTAAAAGCGATTGCGACTCTTTAGCTCCTTAAACCCAAAGTACAAGTTCGTTGGACGATTACCCACTTTCCACTTAACCGGGTTATCTTGCAAGTACCCATAATATAGTTAACGTGTGTAAAAAAATTAAAGTGTGTAAGTTTGGAATGGAAGTTCTTTCTAAGGCTGTGGGGGATAAACGGCAATACCTAAAGGTCGGTATACACATCACCATTGCGAATATATCTCCCTGGTCCATAAAGTCCGCACAATCATTATAATGCACCTACCTACTGTCTTGTTTAACACCCTAAACTATTGTACTTGCATCCGATAAGGACATAGTTCAGACTGTAACCGTGTGGAAAGTAAGTGCTTGATATTAAGTGGTTTTGTATCGTGGGCATGCAAACGCTATTATTGTGTGCATGTATGTCTGTATGTTTCATTTATAGAATATTATCCACACTTTATGAATTACATCAACTTCATATCCGTCGCTCTCTGCCAGTAAAGATCAGCTACTAAATTATTCAGTTTGAATCTAATCTATGGTCGATACAATTCAAACAAACTAATCGCGATTTTAAAAAAGACTGGGTCTTGAATTATCGATACAGTTGTATTCTTTTATGTCTGCCTTTTCGTCTGTTGGCTGATTTATGTCGTTCGGTTTGAATTGAGCGCAATCTGCCTCCTCTGTGCTAATGTCGTTAGAAAAAGTAACCTGTACCATTTGTTGATCGATAATGGAGGCAAATTCAATTAATGCAGATAGACAGGGCGAAACATGTTTGACAAAACAAACCTTACATTCAAAACACATATGTTTTAATGCTTGTGTTGGGAAAGGTAATGTGCAGCCGTTTATAAAGGTCAATTGTTAATGTTACTGGAATTGAAATAATGGATATGCTTACTGCAACTTAATCAAGATCCATACATCCAATATTCATCAGATTTCATTGATAGTATACCCAGCTTCCTTTTGCCGCAAGGATCAAACGGCTAACAGTGAAGTTCGCCGAAGCTAAAGATAAGTGTGTGGCATCTGCTTTGTTTGTTTTGCTTGTTTGATTCGGATTGTTTTGTAGCTTTAGAAATTTTTCCGTCATATCGCTACGATGTCTGCAGTGAGGCAGTTCATAGTGATGCATATTTCATGCAGAATAATATTGTGCAGAGGCATATGTTAATGCATTTGATAAAGCTTAAGATTGGTGAAATTCAGACAGACTTTTCATTCCATGCGATACGTTATACGTTCATGAAGCTATTACGTGGTTCTATTCTTGTTTGGGTTTTCGTATCACATTATCTCATTGAATTTGGGGGAAGGGGCACAAGGGAGGGGGTCAAGATTTATAGGTCTCTTGTTGTTTTGCACTTGACTCTGTCTCATAGTTAGCATTGCTTTGTTTAAACACTTTAAAATACTATATTTCTGTTTCTAAAAAAATAATTTCTTTTCAACTCTTCTTTGCGCTATAATGGTATCTCTAAATGCTGGATGACCAACCGCAAGCACTGTATGTGAACATATGTCATGACACAATGCGGTATCCAGCCAAAAAGCAGCATCCTAATAACGAGACGACTGTTGTATACATGGATCAGACCTTCTGCCAGGGAAAATAGTTTAACAAGATAATCAAATCAAGGAACTACTTTTAAATTAATTTCAATTCTTTGTACGTTCACGAACGGAATGAAGAAACATACTTTTCTGAAATGTTCAGTGTATATATGCAGCCTAATATCCGGTCCTTCGTACCGATATTATGGTGAAGAATGGACTCTAAAGGTGAAGAATGGGCTCTAAAGGTGAAGAAGAAAAACAAGTATCTTCGAAGTATATAATTTGCTGCCAAAATATATCTTCTTGCCATCAGACACTATGATTTTAAAAGGAAATTTAGTTACGTCATGAATTTACGACGACGATTTTTTTCAATGAGAATTGGTGGAGTAAGGGTGAGGAGGATAATTGGAAACTCGTTAAGTGGTATATTGTAGGTATTATTTAATTCATTATACAAAGATGTACTCTGTTATTTATTATTATAATACACTAAGAGGTAAAGCGACAATTTTAATACAATACGCAAAGAAATCAAGTGATATTTATTTTTTAATCCAGTAAACTAAATAAGCTTCACATAAACAAGGAAATAACACATATTTTCGTCTTTCCTTCCATTTATTATTTATTAAAAACCTAATAATGGTATTGTTATCATAATATCATTGATTTAAAATTTGAGTTTAGTGTTTTCCGTCCTAGAATTAACGAAATTGTCATAAGCGTTACACTTAAGCTCTATATTTTACGATAATTAAACAGGATAACCTATTTTGCCATCTTCATTTCTTCAACTTTCTCTAATCATTACTATAGACATAATAATATGCAATTGTTGGAAAACAGCTAGAATATCTTCTCAGTATTATTCTTGGTTATTTTAAAACAGATCAATTAGAACAACTGTATTCACATTAACACACAAACAATACAAATGCATGAATGCAATGATCATGAAGTAGAAATTGATAAAAGACATTCAATAAAATATACAGTTCAGTGAATGACAAAGAAATAAAACACTTAAACATGAATTGTGGTAGAATCAACTTACGATGCAAATTACTATACAATTACATTGTAAAGTACGTTATTAATAAAGACAAACGATAAGCAATACCAGAACATATTTTGTAACAATTGCGTTTTCTACAAATATAAAGGAACAATCACAAAACTTTGTTCAGGGACAATTAGTCTTTGCTAAGATGCAAATTGGTACAAATAGTCGAGATACAAATTATAGGATGCATCATCCAAATAATTGTATTATTATTCTTAGGAATAGATAATAGCATCCTACTTGGAATGTTTCCCTTTGATCTAAAATGAACTACAACATTTGTATGCGAGCTACACGGATACGACTCGCAACGGTCCATAAATATGGCAACACTTATGTCTTCAAGGGACGTCATGTATTGCAAGAAAATACCGTATCTTTTACAATTACCAAGTGTTCAAAAACGCAATTATTAAATTCATAACTTGATTATTCAATTACGTCTTGTTAAATGGTTACGTTCCGGTAACTGGATACATCCTACACAAGCAAAGTTTGTGTACTAATACATTTAATTGTTTCAGATCTGAGATTATGAACTAAAATAACTATAGATTGTACGTAATAAGCACACGCGAGATATCCATCAAAAAGTAGTTGTGTTCAACTAGCATAAACTATCTGTGTGAAAATGTTGCCATCTGCAAAATGTAAATGTACATCACCAACATTGCTGAATTTGAAGTTAGTGTACATACAGAGCTCAGTGATTTTAGGCCTCCTTCAAAGGTCTTTTGACCTCGGAGGATTTGACTTTTCGTACTGGAACACAATATTATCATATCAATTTTTTTATGAAAGCCAAACCTGAATATTACGTAATTTCACTTTTTTAAAGGTAAACTGAAATATCTTACCTGAAGCTTAATTGAAGTCTATCATGTGGGATCAAATAAAGGTTTTAGTAATGTGCTAATAACATTCTTACGTACGTATTCTTAGACATTCCTTTATTTCCTCAATCACATTGTAATGGCAATACTTGTATGCCATGTGTGCTTTTTCAATCAAATTACGAAAGGTTGCGTTAGAGCACGTCAACAGTTGAGGACATGACTCCATTAATCTGGGTATTAACAAAATCAAATACGTCATACCAACTCACACAGAGATAGTGTGAATTATTTACAATTTATTACAACATGCCAACTCGCCCAGAAAAAATATGGATTATTTAGAATTTATAATAGCATACCAACTCACCCATAAAGATAATCGATTTTGTAGAATTTATAACAACATGCCAAACTCACCAAGAAACATATTGGATTATTTAGAATTTATAACAACATGCCAACTTCTCCACAAAAAAACATGGATTATTTAGAATTTATAACAACATACCAACTCAAAGAGAAATACTATTGATTATTTAGAATGTATACCAACATACTAACGCACCCAGAAGTAATATGGTTTATTTAGAATTTGTGGTTTTCTTCGTCAGGAACAATAGTGTCATACCCATTCACTTTATCGAAGGCAGAAACAACAACTGCTGGATTATCATAGGCATGTTTGGCGTTATTTGCAATATTATCCATTTGAAGATCATGTTTCGTTGACCCGTCATTCGGTCCCCACTCTGAAGTTGGTGTTGTGATTGTAACCAGCCTCTGTAAGAATATTAATAATAACATCAATAGCACCTCTTATAAATTAATACACATGTTCACTAACGTACAAACCCGATGTCTCTAAGCGTAACACGTGAAATGCCTTTATCATCAGGGTCAGCAGCAGCAGAGGGTGAGCCGGACAACATTTTTAGACAAGTATTCACTGAAATCACGCTTAAAATCAATGAAACCAATGACATCAGACCCAAAAGTCAGTGACATCAGGTCCCAAATGTGTGTGTGAATCATGGATTAGGTCCAAAAAAAAAATATGAAAAAATCAATGAAATTAATGAAATCAAAAACTTTTCAACTATTACATTTTTTGGGAAAAAGGGACTACAACATCGTTGTCACTCACCCTCTCTGCTGCTATGGGTTAACCGAATATTTGATCCAGTCCGATACGATATCGTGTTCGAGGGTCATGTAAATTTATTGTTACAAATCCGTGTGGGGCAGACTGAGCATGACTAAAGAAATTTCTAAATTGATTGAAGTCCATATCAGAACACCATGTCTGCCAAATATTTCGTAGCGTATGTGTATCAACGCCGTTGAATACAGCAAGCATATTACAATTATCGCGAATCACTTTTGGTATTTGTGTGTAGCGTTGAGTGACATAGATCACGTCCGTGTTTTTATGCCTGCCTCGGGAAAATATTCTAGCAGGATTTATTTGTTTATCTAACATGACATCATCGTATACAACTAAATTGTTGATACTTCCATCGAGGTCATTCACGGATGGCGCCTCGTCAATATCGGTTATAAATTCAATAACATCCTCGCCAGCAATCTCTGAAGCGTTTTCATTAAAATCTTTTAGCACTTCATAGCATCGTTGATCATCTACGCTAGGGGCAATTAAATACAACTTATCCCACTTCATCCATCTCATTATTAAATTGAGCAACAATTGCGTCTTGCCGGATCCAGATGGCCCGATTATAATTGCGCGGATAGAGTTTGGTAGCGCTGCATGATGCTTCACTGGTTCTCTTGTTTTAGTCGCTGAAAAATCAATTATATTCATATCTCTATACATAAATTATGGATCTATATTGCGTGAAGTGTAAGGCGCGTACTGGCACAGATGACTTGACGACGATTACAACTAAAAATAACGGATCAGCGCTTTCTGGTAAATGCGTACAGTGTAGTACAAAGAAATTTAGATTTGTTTCTAAACCCAAGGAACCCAAGGAACCTTTAAAAAAAAACGAGGAGGTGATATCGCTGCCAAATTAGCAAAACTCCCTGGAACCCCATGGGCAAAATACCCCGGAGAAAAACACCTTCCAGGGTATAGTTATTGTGGACCGGGAACAAGACTTGATATCAGACTCAATGATCAAAATCAGCCCCGACCCGGTGAGGAACCAATAAACGCTATTGATAAGGCCTGTCACCTTCATGATGTTGCTTATAAAAGCAGCAATTTGCAACACAGGCATCTAGCAGATGTGAAATTAATTCATGCGTTGAATGCCATTCCTGATAAATCCTTCAAAGAAAAATTGGCTTCATTTTTGATAAAATCGGCTATGAAAAGTAAATTGATGTTAGGTGCTGGTAATTAATAACAACATGGAATCTATTTATTATTCCCCAAGAGGATACTGGAAGGGTAACGCTGCAATCAGTAAACTCGCTAGCGCCGCAAAAGTGAAAAAAACCACTGCGGCTCATTGGTTATCCAAACAGGCACTATGGCAAATTTATCTACCACCGCCTAAACAAATTCAATTCTCGCATTTTGATGTAACCGGACCCAATGAAGTTTATCAGGCTGATCTATTATTTCTGCCACATGATCGTGGTTACAAATATGCGTTAACTGTAGTTGATATTGCAAGTCGATACAAAGAAGCAGAACCGTTAAAAACAAAATCAGCCACTGAAGTCGCTTCTGCATTTGAAAGGATTTATCGACGAGGTCCTCTGCACTGGCCAAATCTGTTACAAGTTGACCCGGGCAAGGAATTTCAGGGTGCAGTGTTATCTACAATGAAATATCACAATGTCGCTATCAGACGAGGACATACTGCACTGCATCGTGATCAGGCCATTGTAGAACGATTTAATAAAACCCTTGCTGAGCGGTTATTTGGATATCAATATGCAAAAGAATTCATCCAAGAAAAAAGATCCCGTGAATGGGTTAAAAGGTTACCAGCTGTGATTACTGCACTGAATAACGAGATTACTAGAACCATCAACATGAAACCTATCAACGCGATTAAAAAGAAGTCGATACCTGAAAAACCACAAAAAGATTTCAAAGAACCAATTCTTGGTAGTAATGTCATTGTGAGGTACTTATACGAACCAGGAGAGCTAGAAGGGGATAGAAAAAGGGCTACTGATCCTATTTGGAGCGTCACTACGCATAAGATATCTAGTATAACACGATCTACGGGTAGACCTCCAATCTATAAACTGGATTCAACTGCCCCTCAACGGGGTTTTACTAGACAACAATTACAAGTGATACCCGAGGATACTCAATTGCCACCCCATGGGCTTAACTAGCACCCTTGCGTCTATTGCACTCAAGACAAGTCAACATCACATTATTTCTGACATGACCGAGATTGTTATTTTTTCCGTCTACGGTGAATTGGCGAGGATCCTTATCCGAATACTGCCAACGCATTATACAATTGCAACTCGCGCAGTGATTATTCTGTTGTTTCTTCAAAGTGATTATTAATTCAGCATCAATATCAAATTCTCGTTGTTTTTTTTTGTCCTGTTGTTTGTAACCGGAGAGTTTTTTATCAATAATATCATTATCATCGCCAATGATTTCATTATCGCCACCAATGATTTCATCATCTCCACTGGCTTCGCCAACGACAATTCTTCGAAGTTGATTTATTTTTCGTACTCTAGACACTGCGAGATAGACTAAATTCGACCATTCTATGCGATTATCTACCATCCAAAGAGTTGTATCCGATATAGTCAATCCCTGTGAAGAGTGTATCGTCGCTGCATAACCTAGCGTCCACGGGGATTTATTAGCACGCAATGCATCTTCAACAACATTGATATCAACCAGCACAATATCATTTAATACTAAATTCTGCTTTTCACTTTGTCCTGGAATATCAACTTCGATGTTCTGTTTTCGCGTATCCGATGGCCTATAACAAAGAGGCACTGGAAGTGTTGCAAATTTTTGTTTATGCAATTCAAATAACTTCATCTGAAGTGTGTCTCTGACTATTTTTCTACTTGCAATGATTAAATCATTTGGTCTCCACATTTCCCAAAACTCATTCATGGGAGTTTCCGAAATTATTTCACGGGTTATTTCACATTGGATTCTATCCGGTTGTAATCTAATTAGTTTCTTCAATTCTTTTAATTCATTATCAAGTGATCTATGATCAGTATCAATTTCTTCATAATAGTCTACAAAACCCTTTAGCCATTCATGGGGAGATGCACCGACAAATGGTGGAGGTTGGCCGTGATCACCGCACATGACGACTTTTGTATTCTTCAATAACAACCACTCAAGAAATATTTTTAAGACATCTTCTGACACTGTGTCTATTTCATCCCAAATGATAATTTCAGGAATAAATTTCTCTCCCATGCGCTCAGGAGTCCATTTATCTCCCTTCCATCGGAAAAAGCTGTGATAAGTGCAAGCATTTACCCCTCTCTGTATCATTTCTCTTGCAAGTCTATGAGTTGGTGTTAGCACAATCATGTTTGGATTGGAAACACGAAATAACTCAATTGCCCGGGTTGTTTTTCCTGACCCACCACAGCCGTTTAAATAAACTGTTTTATACAGGCATATTGGATCAGAAATCGGTGGTGCACTAGAAAATTCTGAACACTGATTGCTTTCTAAGTAATTATTTTCAATGGTAACATCTGCTGATGGAATATAATCATGAATCATTTCTTTCTTAATTCTCCATGATCCCCATTTCTCGTTGCCAGTAGCCTTAAAATCATCCATTTTGCTATTTATGTAAAATGAGTCAGTAGCAACTCTAACTGCGGTGGTAGGAAATCTATTGATCATTGAAAACAGATTGATAGAAGCATAACCAAGCATAGAAGCTCTCAAATGTGTGTACTGCGGATGGTATCCATCATTGTAGGTAACAATTGTACCCAATTTGGTTCCATCGGACATAAATGCGTCCTTACGATTGACATATAGGCCCTTATTCGTTAAATCCGCCATTACAAAATCGTATTCAGCGTTGTCTATAATCAATCGTGAAGAATATTTCGTATTATCATCTTTGCCACCTTGGGTAAATTTACCGATTATTCTTCGTCCAAGATTTTTTGCTTCATTGTTTCTGATTTCAAATAACTGTCTGGACCAATCCATGATTTGTTGTTCATTAAAATCAGGAAACAGTTTTCGCTCTTCGCTAATTATTTTTTCTAGATCAGGTTGTGGTAACCAGACTGATTTCTGTGCCCGATAGGATATAATTGCTTCACTGACAATTAATGATTTTAACATCTTACAATCAAGCATATACCGTAACAACACTATTGGCATCCAGTGTTTTTCAGACATGTGTTTACCAATCCAAAGATAACTACACGGATGAAGTCCTTCAGCCATTTCAAATGATACCACACAAGCGAATCCGGTTAAATCAAAATCAGGAAGTGGTCCATTAATAGCAACGCGGGTCATTTCGTGTGTAGGGTGTCCAAATCGTTTGAAATATTTCTCGCATTCTCCATACCCAAGAAAACTTCCTGGATAACACGCAATCATATCAACTGAAATAACGGAATCAGAGGTGTATTTTCTGTTCCATAATCCGCCGTGGCCGTATTCAAGACAGGACAATTTGACATCTGATAAAAACTCACTTCGTGTTGGTTTCCACGCGTTTTTCTTTCTAGCAAAATGCGCTGCAATGGATGGTACTGTGAAACAGTTTGCTAATAATTGATCGTCTTCTTCTCCGTCCTCAGAAAACTCACTAGCTAGTTGTTTCATTTGATTCTGCAGTTCTTCAGTACGGTATAATTCTCCGTTGGGCCTTACAAACTGATCAAATCTACATTCTTCGTCTGAAGTACTATGAAATAGCCACACTGACACAGGATCGTTTTTACTCAAATGGTAAATAGCATCAAATAATTTCTGCTCTGAAAAAAACTCTTCGGTTTGGGATAGATATTTTACGGTTCTATCCCGTGGGAATATTGTTACTGCAGATGACCACGCGTGTGCGTTATGATCAATAATTTCAATGGGGTTTCCTCTTTTTGATTGATATTTCGGTTCTTTTAATACTTCACCGGTGATTGTCCTTACCGATATTGGAAATCTCAATGATGTTTCTAATTTGGTTATATCCTGAATTGTTGCCCCATGCTCTTTTACCGTGAACTCCCACTCGGTTATTTTTTTTCGTCTTAGATCAGTTAGTTTATTTCCCCGGGACGCATTTGTGAAGTGTTCTATTATTCGTTCTGCTACACAATTGAGGCCTGTCGAATATTTCATGGGTGCTAGTTTTGAAATATCAGGTTTTTCATTGAGCGGATAGATCCCGTAAACAACTGCTGTGACAGGATAAGACCTTTCGTAGTAGGGTTTATCAATTCCAGTCAAAATTCCTGGTTTGGAATCCTGATTCACGGTGACAGTTTTTTTGCCCTTGAGAATGGGTTCAAATTTATCCTTAATAATCCATTTGTCATCTTCACGGATAACGAATTTGATTCGGAAAAAATGACTTTTTTCCCCAACACGTGAAATGATCACTGCTGCCTTTTCATCATTCATGGTAGCGTCAACAACACCATCAATTCGAAATGTTGACCAGCAATAAGATGCTCCATCACGCTTGAATTCATTAAAACAGTCTCTGATGGGTTTATCAAGAATTTTATTCTTGGGTGTATTAGAAACTATATCAAGATTGAATTGAGCATCCTTCCATGATGATCTCATGTTTCCGTCTCTTGGACGTTTGTTACGTTTTTTGGGTCTATCGCGATTAAATCTAGGATTGATTTTTAATAATCTCTTAAACTCTTTCATGTTTCCGTCTATTGTGCGTTTGTTACGCTTTTTGGGTCTATCGATATTAAATCTAGGATTGATTTTTAATAATCTCTTAAACTCTTTCATGTTTCCGTCTCTTGGACGTTTGTTACGTTTGTTTCCGTCTATTGGACGTTTTTTGGGTTTATCGATATTAAATCTAGGATTGATTTTTAATAATCTCTTAAACTCTTTCATGTTTCCGTCTCTTGGACGTTTTTTTGGTCTATCGAGATTAAATCTAGGATTGATTTTCAATAATCTCTTGAACTCTCTATCGGTATTGATTTTAGCATTTTTCGAAGTCAATCTCTTGCACTCCTTCATGCTATATATAAAACAAGCATTTAAATGAAAGATTTATGTATAATGAATCACTGCAAATGGCTCATGATGGGAAATGTAACCCCGTGTAACAAATCATGCAGAAAAAATGAATACTGTAGGTATCATATGCAAAGTTTCCGACGTGGAAGTCTTGGTCCGTTACCCTGTATTCGATGTGGGGTTGGGGTCAAGGGAAGATCACAATTATGTATTGATTGTGGTGGTAAGCGATATAGGGAATTGAAGCGTTATTATGATAAAAGAATAAAAAATGGACAATCCATCAGAAATTATGACCCTGAAAAAGTCTTTGACCCTGACAACATCAAGGATAAAATCATAAGAACCCCGCAAGACTACATCGAAAGATTTTCCAGTGATGTAATTATTGAACCAAACATTGAATTAGACAAACAATAGAATAGTATATATGAACCAAGAATTCAGACCACATCCAGTGATTACAAATTATGAAGCATCCAGTGATGGTACTGTCAGAAACCGTAGACTGAAAAAATCAGTTGGTTTTGTGACTAATCATGGGTATTTGATGTTTGGCGCTGGAAAGAAGAAATATTACAATCATCGTTTCGCATTTGAATGTTTTAATGGATTGATCAAAGATGGTTTTGTTATCGATCACAAGGATTCTAATCCGAAAAACAATTCTGTATCAAATCTGCAAGCTATCACACAGAGTGAGAATTTGAAAAGAGGGGAGACTGGAAAATACTCGAAAAAAGCGAGACTTGTGAAATCCTTGAACGAAGAAACAATTTTTCAATCGATAGCTAGCGCCGGTAGGCACTTCGATATTTGTCCGTCTTCTGTTCAAAAAGTTGCAGAGGGGATTTATCGATCGGCTATTTCAAAAAAGAACGGACAGAAAATTCGATTTAGTTATGTCTAATGCGTCATAATTTCCAATTAGAGATATGTCATTCTTATAGAATAATGAATTTTGAAAACATGAATAGCATCATAGTTGAAATAGCAAAATTGAAAAATCAGGATATCAAACTATCAGATGGATTAAATCCTGACCAAATTGTGTCTGATTTTCAGGATATAGAATACGGGGTTAGCACTAACAAATATATGCTACCCAAGAAATATGCACTCATAAAAAAAATTCAGAATTCTATTAAAGACTCTCTTTCATTTTCCAGTGACATCAGTGTGTTCGTTCCGTTGTATACTATCGTAGAGGGAATACGAAAAGAATTAGGTAACGAATACGAATTGAAAAAAGAAGTCAACTCTAAAATTAGAAACCTACGAGCATTAATTCAAGAAAATGAACAATTTTGACTGACCGACCATTGATTGCCCGACCATAATCATTTTTTGATTGCCCGACCATTATCATTCCGACCCTCATTTTTTTAGCCGACCCTCAAGGGGGATGTCAAAAATCGATGGACGATGTGTCAGATTGATCAATGAAAAAGTGGGGAAACTCACAGTATTATTTATTTTATATACAATTATGTGACTTTCCCCATCATTTATAGAAGCTGTTATAGGATGAAATAACACTTCCATGACCGTGTTAAAAATCATCCGACATGTCACTGATGTCAAAAAGGGAGTTGCACGATGGTGTTAGGTCGGATTAAAAAATTGTTTTACAATTGAAAAATGGTTTCTGATTTCAAATAATGGTCAATGAAGCATTAACAACCCGACTGGCTCGTGAGCGACTAGATGCAATTAAGAAATTTATACCAATTCGTGACTCTGTAAGAAATAAACTGCAACAACGACAGAGTTTACAAACTGATTTTGCTCTGGGGTCTGAAGAATTGTTTAAACCAGTAACCACAGCAACGAAGGGGGTAGAGCGTGCTATACTGGGAGATGATCCTGACGGTAAAAGAAAGGAAGAGGGTCTTATTTCTGTGCTCGAAAAAATAGCAGCGAAAACTGAACAAACTGAAAAAACTGATCCGAAAAAAACGACTGTTTCTCTGTTGAATAAATTTACTGATCATGCTAAAATATTAATAAAAAACCTAGTTTATTGAAATCAAAGGATTATCAAGCCTTTGGTAATTTTGCTGCTCAAAGCTATAATTCAAAAAAAGATTTTTTAAAGGACGAGTATAAAAATGATAGAATATCAAGTAATGATTGGTTCGATTATTTGTATAAACTAAATAAAGGGATTGGTCGTTTGAATAAGGATGAGATAGGATACAAGGAATTTCAAAGGGGGATTAGTAATTATAAAAGAGAACAAATAGAAGAGCGACAACGAGAAATAGAAGAACGACGTCAAACACCAACACGTAGACAAACAAGAAGACAAAAAAAGCAGCAACTACCACCTGATGATGATGATGATTTAGAAGAACGACGTCAAACACCAACACGGAGACAAAAAAAAACAAGAAGAACCTAAAAAACAACAACTACCACGTGATGATGATGATGATGATGATACTCTTGATTATTTACAAACCACGGATACAGACAAACTAGATGAAGCAACTGGTTATAGCGGAAGTGGATTAGGAAATCCAAGGATTGTAAACACTTGTCCTGATAGTGTTATCAATGATATATCACGATTAGATGTTCTTGTAGGAGGATTCCGAGCTGGAAATAACTCTCCAGAAATAATTAATGAAGCAGCTGATATCTGTAGACGGTTATTTGCCGGCGGTATCATGGATATCAAAACATATCGAGATTTCATTGACGAGTTAGCAAATGGGTATCATAGTGATTAAATAACAATTGAAAACACTATTGTTTTTATAATAATGATCGTACACTACAATCATGATAAACCAACCCTCGTCTATGTAGTTAATTCACGGTTTCCAGTTTATAGAGCATACTACGGAGATGGCCTCGGCAATACCATTTTAGGATTCTTTTCAAGAATGGCCCCAAAAGTGATGCCGTTAGCTAAACAGTTATCAATGAAAGCCATTGATGTTATTCGTGATAAGGGTATTAGTACTGTTGGAAATCTTGCCGGGAAAGCGTTTTCAACTGCGAAGGATAAAATAACATCATTAGTGGGACGAAAAAAAAAAAAAGTTACCGTCTACAGAAGAAATGCCTGCAAGTGTTAGTAAAATTATAAATAACGCAGTAGATGAAAAACTAGCGTCGATGGTAAATCAAGGAGACCAAAGCAATATTGCAAACATGATAGCAGGAAGTGGCCTTAAAAAACTACGTCGATGAAAATGGAAAAATCGTTTACGATTTCACTATTTAGACTCTGATAAATAGAATAAAATGTTCAAAAAATCATCTGATCCAGCGTTTGATATAGACGCCCCAGTGCGTAAAGATGATTCTGTACGCGATTATCAATATTATTCTTATCACGCAGTACAACCAGATCTCCGATCGCGAATTGAACTTCAAGTTCATGATACCAGTAAATATTTTCTACCGTGTGAGGCATTTATTGAAGTAGAAGGAGAACTTGTAACAAATGTTGCAGCTGATACCCCATATGACAATAACTCAAATGTCCGAGTTGGTTTTGTTAATAATGGCATCATGGCGTTATTTGAAAGCGCTAGATATCTCATTGATGGAAAAGAAATTGAATCCATTGACCGTGAAGTTGATATGGCCACAACAATCATAGGGTTAGCGAGATATTCTGATGATTATACAAGATCAGCGGGTCCATCTATGATGTTTGCAAAGGATACCTCTGATAACGCTGATCACCTTCAATTCATTAAAGTGTTAACAGCACAGGGTACTGCAGAAGGCAATCAACAAGAAGCAGCTAATCCAGAACGTCGAACTAGACCCGGAGCTGCGTTTGATATTCTCGGAGGCGTTAATGGTAATCTCAATTTAGGATTTGCAACACGCGTAGCAACGTTGCATGGGCAGCGTCGACGATTTTCATGTGCGATTCCACTACATCACATATTTGGATTCTGTAGAAACGTCCGAAAAGTTATTTATGGAGCCAAACACACAATAGCACTCGTGAGAAAGGGTACTGATGATGATGCAATCTGGCGTAATGCTGGGGTTGCTCCCGGTAAAGTCATTCTAACAAAACTATCATTATGGATGCCAGTGTTAACTCCATCAATCACAGACGAACAGCGACTACTATCATTTATGGACCAAGGAGGAAAGTCGTTGTTAAGTTGGTTATCAGTGACCACGGATATTAAACAAGACAGTGTTGATGGTACATTCACATGGCACCTGGCATCAAAACAAGGGGTTTCAGCTACACGTCATATATTTATTGCGTTACAGAATGCTGCGCGAGTTGGTAATCAAGAACGAAGTCATATGATATTTGATCAGTTAGGTGTTAGTGAAGTCTCGCTGAGAATAAACGGACAGCAGGAACCATCCGAGGATATACAACTTGATTACGGTCAGAATCATATTGCACGTGTCTATCATAACCTGTTGTCATTTATGGCACGTGATCAAAATGTGGATACCGGTTTGCAAATATCACAATTGGATTTTAAAAGCCTCTATCCGATTTATTACTTTTCATTGGAACATCTTGATTTGATGAGACAATCTGTCGTTGATATACACTTTAGAGCCCGTGTAACCCGTCCGACTGGTCCACCAGTTGGTGGGGTACCTCCTATCCTTATCCCGAATTATAGAGCAGTTGCTGTCATTCTCAGTGATAAATCAATGCTACTCGAAGGTGTTGGTGGAAGAATGAGAGTGGTAGATGCCCCAGTAGAAAATCTTTGAACGATTTTTCTCGATTTTTCATTGAATTAGAATCAATCAATTATATATAATGTCATATAGTGTTATTAGTGTTACGTTAACTCCTGGTCAAATCAAAAAATTGCAATCAGAATCGGCTAAAAAATGTGGAACCACAATCACGTTGAAACCTAATCAAATGACGGGTGGTGAAAATAAATTATCGCTGACAACTCGTCAGGTGAAACATTTCAATGATGCTTTCAAGGATAAAAAGGGAGTTCAGATTACTCTCTCTGCGGCTGCTATTAAAAATATGATGAAAACAGGTGGTATATTTCCATTGTTAGCTGCAATACCAGCATTGATTGCAGCAGCAGCCCCAGCGGTGGCTAAAGCAGCAGCGTTAGGAGCCGTTGGTACTGCAGCAGGAATGGCGTTGAAAAAGGCAGCTGGACAAGGATATAAAAAAAAGAGACGATCCGTTCAAGGATTGGGTCTAAGACTACCAGGAACCCCGTATTCTTGGTACAGCGGAAAAGGTCTAAGACTACCATGAACCCCGTATTCATGGTACAACGGGAGATCCGTTCACGGATCAGGCCTGAGACTACCAGGAACGGTTTATTAATACAGAAATCTTCAATGGTTCCCATGTCCAATTTTGATTTAATGGATGCTGCTAAAAAATTAGTGATTAAAAATTTCAGAGGAGTTTTTATGAAAGATCAATTACCACATCAACCAAACAAAACTGAAACAGGTATTATTAATCTCGATAACAGCACCGGACCTGGAACTCACTGGGTTGCATACGCTATTGATCCACGTGGGATTGTCTATTTTGATTCATATGGATTAGCCCCACCAAAAGAGTTTATGCGTTACATAAAACAATTTCCAATGAAGACTTGGTATTCTACGCTACCAACACAACAAATCAATGACCCACCAATATGCGGCAGTGAAGTATTAAATGTCCTTGACGCTATTTCTAACTCCTTGGGTAACCCAAGGGGAAAACCACCACACATTGTCGTAAATGACTACACTAGTAATCGCTTTTTAGAGAGAGATATATAAAATATCATGATTGATATTTGGGGAAGACCTCTGAAACCCAAACCCGATGACACTGCAACTCCTGATTCTATCAAGGATATACAAAAAAAAATTAAAGATGAAATCGCTGAGACGTTGAACTTAACAAGTGTTGACCCGAATGAAATAGTTGTATTTCAAGACAAACAGGGTAAATTGAAATCCAGTAATATTTCTCTGGATGATATTTTGGTTAAACAACAAAACGCAATCGAGAACACCGTTGCGTTATTTTCCGATCAGGGTAAATTGAAAACCAGTAATATTTCTCTGGATGATATTTTGGTTAAACAACAAAATGCAATCGAGAACACCGTTGCGTTATTTTCCGATCAGGGTAAATTGAAAACCAGTAATATTTCTCTGGATGATATTTTAGTTAAACAACAAAATGCAATCGAGGATACTATCGCGTTATTTTCCGATCAAGGTAAACTCAAACCGGGTGTACTTTTTTCGACGATTACAGATCGATTTAAAACTCTTAACGATTCTGCGTTAGAACTAGCAACACTTCAATCTAAAACCGAAGAACACATAAAACAGTTTACCGCATTTCGTAGAAATATCATTGATAAATTTATTGGAACTACATTCGATAAAATTGAACTAAAACTCCCTGATATTAAAAAATCCATCGATGAGACGAAAAACTTCATCGAAGCCGTCAAAGGTGATCTTTCGAGGATGATAACAGTTATTGAAAAAACAAAAATTCCTCATGAGAAAACCAACAACGTGGTATACACAATCCAACACGGATCATTTGAGTGGACACCTGAAAACAACAAATTAGACATCACTGCAACAGTTAAGGGTATTTATCGATTAACAATAGTGAGAACGACTCAATTTAATATTTCATCGTCCAGTTCATCCGGGGTCAATAATACGATTTCAACGATCATCGACAAGGATACAACTGAACAGTTCACGTTAATAGCTACTGATAAAAATTTGGTTAGGGTTACAACAACGTGGTATGTGGAATTCGTAGCGGATTTAAGTTGAAAATTGCAAAGCAATTTCACTAACGGTTTCAATTGAAAACGCTAGCGTATTTAAAATAAAAAATGATTTCATCATCGCAATATCGCTATGATCAGGTCAGAGAGTATCAAACTAGACTCAAAACCTTGTCTGAGGAGTATGAATTGAAAATTAAAAAATATCGCAGGAGAATTACCGCAATTGATGTTACTGTGTACGCTGTGAGTGGTGTAATCACCGGAGCTGGTATTATACTGTCTTCAGTGACAATGATGGCTCCGATAGCTGTTCCAATTTGCATTTCTGCGGCAACAACAATCGCTGGAATAATTTCAATAATCACAAAAAAAATATCCTCATGAAGCCAACGGAAACTACAAGACTACATAATTCAATTTCATGTTGTGTCCACTGCATACTCGCAATTATCCTCATTGATATCGTCATCGCTCGATGATACAATTATATCAGAGAGTGAGTTTTCAGCGATGGTAGATATATATGATTCTGCGATGTCAAAATTAGAAATACAACATGAGTATAATAACAATGACAACACAGATGGAATTACTTCAACAAATAGTGGAGAACACAGACCCAGTACAAACAAGCATGATCTCAATAACCTCAACGAATCCAGAATTCAGTGTGAATTTCCCCTCTCCGGTCCCAGTGAAGGAGATAGCGCTAGCAAAATTACGAGTATACCACAGTTGGCCAAATATTAGGTCAAAATCATTTGGTGGTCAACAACCCAATAATTCACTGGTATTTGCAAATAAGAATAAACCCGACGGTACCCCAGACTGGAACGTTGTTTCCATACCAACCGGATCATATCAAATTGAACAAATCAATGATGAATTCGCGCGTAGAATAAAATCGATTACTGGAAAAGAATCAAAAATAGCTATAACAGTTCATGTGCCGACACTATCATCTGCCATTGAAATAAGCACAGAGGGTTATGTCGTAGATATCTATCAGAGTTCTATTAGAACCGTACTAGGATGGCCTGAATTACCACCCGGTGGAAAAACCGTTAAATTACCAGAACCACAAAAAACTGATTATATCACCGACAGGACAAAATCTGATAATCCAGTAAAGAGTTATAGAGATTATGACAAATTGAATTTTTTCACTGAAAAGATAGATAAGGGAGGGGAGAAATACTAAATAACTCGACAGGATAAAATTACTGAAAACTTCACAGCGTTCAATAACGATATTTCGTTGTTGTTAATATCCCTTAAATCCGGCTCTCTCACCCGAGATGAATTTATCAGCGTCATAGAAACATGTAACAGTATCCTCAGTGACATTTATATATTTCATTCACTAATTATACGAGAGGTAGCCCTTGCCAGACACCCTAACACGAAAATAGAATTTACGACAAAATATCATATAAGCGTAGAAAATATTTCCGAATTCAATCTACCAGGATATAATCTCTTAGAACTACAAAAATCTCTCAGTGATGCCATAGATGTCGGTTTTAAAATAATTCATGATACGTGGAAAAAAACAACATCACCGGAAACAACTATCCTGACACACAATAATGACCCAGATGGTGGTGGCAGGCATATTGCTCCGTTCAATGTGAATATTTCAACGGTGATTGCGCTCAATTTAGTATGTGATGTGATCGAAGGAAGCTATCAAATAAATTTAGAACGATCAAATCAAGCTCAGCAAGGATATATTTTGTATTCATTTGCACCAACAGCTCCTCCAGGGTTTTTAATAATTGAGTCCCCGGTGAATCCAGTCTATATGCGATGTCATAATAATTCATTAACCAGAATTAATTTCAAACTCACTGACCAGTCTAATAATCTGATTGATTTACAAGAGGAGGTTTTACAAATTAGTCTATTTGTGAAATCGTAGTGATTTTCGTCCCCCAGACAAGGTCTGGAACACGATATCGTATCGGACTGGATCAAATATTCGGTTAACCCCAACTGAAAGTTCTAGCAGCAGAGAGGGTGAGTGACAACGATGTTGTAGTCCCTTTTTCCCAAAAAATGTAATAGTTGAAAAGTTTTTGATTTCATTAATTTCATTGATTTTTTCATATTTTTTTTTTGGACCTAATCCATGATTCACACACACATTTGGGACCTGATGTCACTGACTTTTGGGTCTGATGTCATTGGTTTCATTGATTTTAAGCGTGATTTCAGTGAATACTTGTCTAAAAATGTTGTCCGGCTCACCCTCTCTGCTGCTGGGTCAGATTCAAAAACATTTGTGATTTGTGTAGCCGTAATAGGGTTTGATAAGAATCAAACTGTGGATACTTGAGAGCCTGGAGTCACGTAAGAAAGACAGAAATACACACAACTAGGCTAAACTATTGTAGGTAGATATTCTTCGACTTAATGACCTTGGTCGGATAATGTCTTTAACATATAACGTAGCATATATTTACAAAGAGTATTATGCTAGCAAATACTACGTCATAACAAACAACGATCATGAATTCAGTTACACATATTAAATATGTAAGTTAAGTAGATGCGACGAAAGGCATGTTTTTAATATCACTGTATCCTATCATTTTATTATTAACATATGCATCATAATTCTATTCAAAATAAGCTTACGCATATAGTAAGGTTTCATAATTTCAGACAATAATGCAATAGTAGAGGACGCAAATGAAACAAATTATATCTACTATAATAGTTTCGGAGAAATGGGCATGCACTTAATGTGTGTGTGTGTGTGTGTGTGTGTGTGTGTGGTTAGTGCCAAGGATATGGCACTCTACTTACCTGCCACAGAGTTCCCTTCGCTTTGAAAATCAATTTGTAGAGGAACGTGAGCGGGATAGGGCACAACACAAGTGCCGTGATACGCCAACCGATATTCTGCGCAAACTGAGGGTAAGGAGAACCATTATCAAGCGTGGGAGGACTGTATTTAACCATGCGGTATACAAACAGCAGCTGCGTAAAGAAGAAAAAAGCTTGAGTCATCTGATTCCATTGGCAAATCATTGCTTTCACGTTGCACGAATGAAAGCACTGATGAGAATGTTAAACTGCCCCTATCTGCTCATGAGGAAAACAAATTCTCTTTCTATTGATTTGTTTGGACGCTGGTTTTAATTTAGGGACCTTAATTTAAATTCGAGGGAGTTTATGGACAATAAGGACGATTTGATGTTTAAACCTGCACTCTGATGTCATTTTCATGAATAACGGTTGTTATATTCTTGGATATTATCTATGCATATACATGTTCAATTGAAACTGATTAGGAAATGCCACAATGTACTATCAATTTCTGATGATGACGTAGCTGTGATTGTTTCTTCAAACGTGGTATTCACAAACCTGTGCATCCTTGTATGCGGAATAATGTAATATTGATTTAAACAGATTGACCCTACAACATGAGGCAGGTTTCAATACAATTATTTACTTTGTATTGATTAGAAAACAGACTAAAGTGTACGAGCGGACTCTCCCCATGGACGAACCAAGGGATACGGTCAATGAGATTTGATGGTAGCATGGTCTTTATATAAGTTGATCAACAAAACGATAACGGCAAAACAATGTGGTAGGCAGTGATTTATATACAGCAAACTCTTAAAGCAATGTGATATTATTATATATACAAAATATCGTATGCTGAATACAATGTACATCTGCGAAAATGTCTGATACAACAGTCTTTTTCTTAAATCTTCTTCGAGATGGATTATGTTTTAGACAAAATAGTCGTTATCAGACATAATGACGATATGCTTAATTGGTAATTCATTTTTATCAGATATTTCCTTTGGTTGTTTTCAACTGAACTCAGAATATCAGAATATCGACTACTTTTAGTGCCCCTAACTAGTTGCCTCTGTAGTGATATAGTTAATAGAGCGCATTCTCCTGAATGTCGTAGTATGTTGGTAGGATCAGAGGCGGTTTCGTGATTAGCGTGCAGGACTCGTGAATGGAACAATGTAAATTTAAATCTTACCAGCAAAGCAGAGCGTGCCGCCCACATTGTAGTGCCCTGGCCAAATAACTTGACTCCAACTGCTTCGGCACTAACAAATACCCTTTTTCTGCTTTGGTAATCACTATACATAACTATATAACAATATAGACAAAACTACGTACATTTTTTATCCGATCGAGCGGAAGAAAACGAGTTTGATACGGTGTCAGAAATTGTTGGAAAATAGGTTCTTTCCTCCTATACGAGTCAAATCACATATGTGTTTTTATTTTTATTTCATATTCCCTTTTCATTCATATATTCGTTTCATTTTCTGAAAAGAATTGTTTTTTAAAACAATTAATTTGGCATGGGCGCTTTATGAAAGATATTGTCCACACTTCTCAATCCACATTTATGCAGCCTGGGTTAAGCTTGGATATATACTGTGCAGTTGCGCATTCTACTTTCTTTATTGTATCTATAGTGATTTACACTTTACCTTTGAATTTAATTTTTAAAATGTTGTAAGGTGCATATGAATTGATTAAAACTTCAGTCACAAAGAAATGGATTTTTCCACACTTCTCAAATGGAATATTGGTTTTGGTTCAGTAAGTTACCCTTTATTTCTTTCACCCTTCTTTCTGAATATACACGCTCTAGTTCCAACCAAAAACGAGAGGTAATTAAGAAACATTCAATTTTATATAGAAAGTACATTGTATTACAGTACTTTCGAACTCACTATTGTTATGTTTTCGTTTACTGCAATACATTATTGATGCATTGAACTTAAAGATGATACTACAAGCATATATTTAAAAGAAAAGAAATCGAAGATTTTGTATATTTCGAACATACGATTTATATTCTTCATATTGATTTGTATATTTTACAAGACATTTCTAAACAATATTAATATATTTTCTCATATTATTTTTTTTAACTTAAAATGTGACAAGAATTTAAAATGTAAAACAAACGTAAACTTCCCTGTATGTGTCAAATGCTGAAAAGTCTCAACATCAATATAACCATATGCAATTCTTCCAACTGTACGTCGCATTAAAATCAGACGTTGTTTTCTGTCATTCGTCTGTCTTTATGTTGCAAATGTTCGTCGGTTTTCTCCTCGGATTTACTGACCAAATTCAATTCGTCATTATTATTAATAGACA